>JBBMOE010000010.1:7348769-7407736 GCA_037975065.1 Chaetodon trifasciatus | reverse complement strand
GACATTCCCATCATCCTCAGCTGTACTTTGTGTTTAGTGCTACTCAACCAAGGTTAGCATCCTATCATAGTAAATGATGGTGAAAATGGTAAACATTAGTGCTACACATCAGCACGTTAGCATCGTCCCTGTGAACATGTGACCATGCTGACTTTATTATTCAGCTCAAAGAACTGCTGAGCTTCAGTGTAGCCTCACAGATCTGCTAGCATGGTGGCACAGTCTCAGTGTTGTTGTCAGAGGAGTGTAGACTTTGCTTTTTATGTCATTACTGGGTAATGAAGTACTTAAATCAAGCAGCTATCTCCCACTGCCACTCGGAAGCACCAAAGGGCAAAGCTGCCAGCTGCCACTTAAAACACTTTTACTGCACTGATTTTATTGGTAGTTTCTTCTACACATGTCAACAGAGAATTCTTTCTTTGATGGGTCCATAACTTCCAATTATAAGGAAATTAGAGATGTTTCAGTTGACAAACTTCAGTTAACTCCATCCAGTTATTTCAGTTAAGTGTAACTCAGGCAATCTTTTAGTCAGTGCACAGCAGGTCAGCTTGTTATGCAAAAATGGTAAATTTGTCCACAGACAAACGTACAATTTAACATAAATGGAGACTAAAGATGCAAAAATAAACAAAGAATGAATGAATGAATGAATGAATATTCAAGTGAGTTTTCAAATGGAGCTTTTCTTTTGAGGGGAATTCCTATTTCCCAACATCTGGTAACACAGGTCTTGAAGCTGAAATGATTAGCTCACATAAAGGAATTTACATAAAGCATTGCCATGATTTACATAATACTGCTGTCAATGCAAAAACCTCTACGCTAAACATGCATATTTTCCAAGACAACATCAACTACAACACCAGCAACAATATGTGTAACATGTGAAATGTCAGTTGTGTTATTGCAGTTAAGTAGACCAGCAACTAAAATCCAGAATGTGATGGCGAGTGTGTGTTGTGGTTCTGTTACAGTTGTCTCTCTGCACGCATGAAGGACAGCACTCTTCACTCTTTCCTGTGTGTAGCAGAACAGGTGGGATGATGAACATTGTCCCAGGGGGACATGCAGTGCTTAAAATAACAGCCATTATTCTTCAGTGACACATAAACTCCAGAGTTGTGTGCCACAGGTCAAATTACCTGCCTGCAATGGCTGAACATCTGTTTGTTGTTATGTTGTGTATTTACACAGGATGAATTTGATTTCCACCTTCATAAGCAGACATAAAACAAATCAAAATGCTAAATGAAAATCCCAAATCTTCCATTTGTGACTAGTCTAATGCAGTGTTTCCCAACCACTGTGCCATGGCACATGAGTGTGCTGTGAGAAATCATCAGGTGTGCTGTGGAAGATTATCTAATTTCACCTGATTGGTGCTATAAGGCTTAGAGCACCAATCAGGTGAAATCTTCCTGTGTGTCTTTCTTCAATTCCTGCACAGAATAACATACAAAGAACAGCACAGAGGGCCCATACTCATTCAAATCAGGTCTAAAATCAGTCAGTTCATATATACAGATTATACTGTAACAATTCAGCTGCTGTAACCAGACAGGCAAACCCTGCAGGTGAGCATGTATTTGTGGTGTCAATCTCTGAGTACAATGTGTTTCTTAAATTATGGATGAGGAAGGAAAAGCAGGCTGCAGATTCACACTGGACTCAAGGTCACTAGTGGAGTTTATTGGGTCAGTCAGGGACTACAGTGGGCTCAGCCAGTATCATCCACCTCTGAACTTTTGTTGTATATAAAATTAATTAAATCTTTATTGATTTTGCCAGAATCAATGAATCGCACTGGTACAGTCAGTGAGTATTATGGGGTTATGTGATGGGATCAGACCTTGAATTGCTATAAAAGATTTTAGACATGAAGCTCAGTTTGCTCATCATGAGCTCTACTACTCAGCTGTATAATGTTTTTTGTGCCTCTGGAGGAGAGTTCCAAAATAGAAAAAAATAACCCTGGCGATTTCATGGTGATGTCACCCGGTTTTCTCTGAACAGAAAGTCTGCAGCACAAAGTGGAGGTTTGACACATACTAGAGACTATAAGTGAAGAAATCTTGTCCGCTGCTCCATCAGCTTTGACAGTTCTTTTCAAATCCGTCTCTCGTCATATCCCCAATTGTAACCCCTTAACTGGAACACTTAGAGCATCATAATTTGACTTTATGAAACCTTTGTTCTTGTTTGGGTCATCAGTGAACTTTTCCACCACTTCCTGCATGTCTGTCTATTGCCAGGCAACACATTAGTAATGCTGGGTGAATGCAGCTCATTGCTGCTGTTATAAATCCTTTGGTTATGCAACAGGAAGACAATTGATATGAAGGGTTCAGCAGCAGCTGTTGTTTTATCGACAACAGACTTCAACCAGACACACAAGCACACCTGCTGGGAGTGATTATCTGAGGGGAAAACTGGATGTGCACATGGATGTTGTACATGCTGCAGCTATTTCCTCCTAAGCTGCGATCCTCTTGACTGTGTTTAGTCTGTGCTGTTGTTAGTGATCCCTATATAGCACTGACAGACAGACAGACAGACAGACAGACAGACAGACAGACAGACAGACAGACAGACAGACAGACAGACAGACAGAGCGGATAAAACTCAAACACAGGAGGTTAAAGGCAGAGCGGAAGCAAAGATGTGGTGTGAAGGAAAGCTTTACCCTCTGCTGTTTGTCTGTGTGTGTCTTGTTAATGGAGACACGGAGATTTTTCTCAGGTCAGAGAGTCTCTGCTGTGCTCAGGAGGCGGCAGAGTTTAATTTAGCTTGGAAACCTGAACCTGAGCCTCCTCTGTCAGCTCCTTCTCTGGGACCGACACACAGCCACAGAGGACAGCAGGCTGGGATTTGTGGGTGTGAAACGATGAAAAACTCCATGTACTTTCAATTAGCTGCAACACCCCATACTGTAGTTCACAGTGATCTGACAGGTAGGAAGTGATGAATTTGTTGGCCTGATGGTGAAGGAAGACATATTCAAGTAACATTGCAAATTTATATATGATATGTGTGTGTGTGTGTGTGTGTGTGTGTGTGTGTGTGTGTGTGTGTGTGTGTGTGTGTGTGTGTGTGTGTGTGGCCAGACAAGGAGGTGGGCAGATAGCAAATGGGAGTGGATGAGGTTCAGTCACATCACGTTGCAGCATCAGCCATGACAAAGATGACTGAATATGTCAAAATAATGACTGGACACATGCACTTTTCAGCAAATGCATCAGCTATATTACTGCACCCACACAAAGAGAAGCTGGATGAAAATGGGATTTGGATATCAAGGCAGCCATGTTTCTGTCATGCAGCACAGATTTTAGAAGTAAGCTTCTAACAGCAAACTGTTCTCTTCACTCTTCTTCATACTCCATGTCCCTTATGTTCTTGAGCTTTCCATGTTGTTTGAGTACAGAGACTTCTGGTGAAAAGTACACATCAGGACCACCACAGAAACCTACACATTAGGTGTTTTTATCCTGTGTCAAGCTTCAGATTTCTGTTAAATACCTTGCTGATGTGACATGCTGTTTATAGTTTGTTTGATTTTGCTTTTACTTTGTTTGTCTTTGTCCTATTGAATCTGTGTTTTTTGTGTGTTTGTGGTTTATGACAGGATTAAATTAAATCAACCATCTGGTGTTCAGGCAATAAAACACACAAGCATTTTCTTAGACTTTGCCTATTCAGCTTTGCAACATTTAAGAAGGACCAGACTGTGGTGACAGGATCTCTTTGTGTGCCACAGCAGCACCAGGTTTAATGATGGACAAGTACAGAAAAGTCTTCTGTAATTTTGCTTCAAATAAAGGATTTCTGACAGCACAGGCATGCTATAGTCTTTCCAAGTTCTTTTAGTTTACTGTTAAAATCTACAAACATGCATCATCTACAGTTCTGTCACGCAGCATGTTAGCTAACATGTGCTCCTCAGTGCTTCCACTGGGTTCCACTAGCATTTTGCTAACAATTGATCTTATGCCAATAGGATCAGCAGGCATTGCATCTCAGTTAGCAGAGTGCAGTCTATGGTATTATGTTTGTGTCTGCGTGTGTGATGGCACAGAAAAGCCTATTTTTTTCATGCACAGTTATTAAATTATTGTCTTCCAATGAAAAGCTAAATTTGAGCAAACAAAAATCTATGTATTCCTCAGTCAATATATGCATAGGACACTTGTTGAAATGAAATTTAACTGGCTGGAATTGTGGCCCACTGTAGCACTCTGTTAGGCTGAGCCAGTGTGCAGCTACTCTGCACAGTGCAGGGAATTTAAAAGAGGACGAAAAACAAAATACAAATATTCAGCACTGTATCTGCTGATTTTCATGCTGTAAGCAAATTATTCTTTGCATGTGTATAATTTTTCTAATATTGTTTCTTGCAAAAAATCCTTTTATGTCCACACTCAGAACTGAGGTACAAATATAAACTGAACAATCCAATACATCAGTCCTGCCGTAAATCACATCACAGCACATATATATTAACACATGTAACTAAGCTGCTGTCTTTCCTCACTGTGCAGAAAACTCCTGGCTCATGCAGCTGCTGTTTCCCTACATTACCAAAACCTGCAGTAAGAAAACTTTTACTATGCAAGGAAGGATTTGGCTGACCCCGCATGCTCTCAAAACCCTTCATACAGTAAAACACACTCACACTTGGAAATCCATGATAGAAAGCTGTGGTAGGAGGGAGTGTAACATGTGTGACTCTCTGCCTCTGTCTTTGTAGAGAGTAGAACAACCTCTGTCACTGCCTCCTGGAACGCCTGAAACATGGCACAGTAAGTTACACACACACACACACACACACACACACACACACACACACACAGATGTAATTTCCAGTGTGCACAAAATCTCAATAATGAATAATAATAGCATAAGCAGATAAGATCATTTCCTAATCACTGCTGGTATGTGTCTGTGTAGCGTCCAGAGGGTGCAGAAGAAGACCAGCACCATGTCCCTGACCATCTCCTCCTCCTCCTCCGCCTCTCGAGAGCTCTCCTCCTGCTCCTCCAGCTCTTCCTCCTCCACCTTCCTCACTCAGAGACACTCCAGCCTGGTGCAGCCCCTGTGTGTGAGCCCTCAGAGGGTAATTATGAATCATCTCTTTTGATAGATGTTACAGACTGATCTCAGATTCGTAGATGATTCTCCCGGGGAGGTGAGCTTGAACGTGACATTGCTTTGAACTTTGGATGAGGAGCATGGGACATATTTAACACTACAAGAAGTCACTGATTTAAAAAGTGGATTTAATGTTCAGTCACTCTTTACAAATAAACAAATAAGTAAAATGATTATCAAACAAGTTTAGTTGAGCATGTTATTTTTCATTTCCAGACTCAGAGTCCCATCTACAACCAGCAGTATTCAGGGAATGGAGTGGCTCCTGCTTTTGTTAAGGTAAAACACATTTATTCTACTTCCTCATGTGTGTGGTTTATACTGTCAGTGTAGAGCAAAATGGTAAAGAAAATGAGGAAAATGCTTGATTGAAATGGAAGATCACTGATTACAATAACATCCTCTGAGACTATCTCTTCCTCTGTCTGTCTTTTTTCCACTTCTCCATCTCTGCATTCGTCTTCCTCACCTTCACTGCAGTGCCTCCACGATGTGTCCACAGTGAAGGGTCAGTTGGTGGTCCTGGAGTGCAGACTGAGGGGGACTCCTCCCCTGCAGGTCATGTGGTACAGAGAGGATGAGCAAATACTGGACTCTGATGATTTTAGGATACTGCGCAAGAGTGAGTGTGCTGTTTGTCAGTGGAGTTGTATGAGTTGGACGGAAATCAGAAATTCAGCAACTCAGCTTTGACCTGATAGATGATTGAATATTAACACTAGTGTCTAAATGTTGTGTTTCTATAGATTTATGAAGCGACATGTATGAATAACTTTAACCTTATGTGGCAATATTATTGCATGAAAATAAATCTTCTTCATTCATTGAGCTGCTTAGTGATATGTGTCAGATGTATGGCAGCTGTGATTTCTATATGCTGCTGAGTTTGGTTTAAAAAGTGACTTTTCTCTCCTCTCATTTCCCCAGAGGCCAGCTCTGCATCAGTGCCAGGTAGGTACAGAATATGGTCATATGTTAATGGTTTTAATGGGAGGGGGTGGGGAGTCCAGCGTTAAATCAGAGGGATCAAAAGGAGAAGGGAAAAATAATCAGAAAATTGTTTTTCTTATTTTATTCTCAGTTTTAGTGAAAAAAATTGGACATAATAATCTTTAGAATGAAACAAATCCCACAGGATTTCACAGCTCATGTCATGCCCGTATCTAAGTTACACTTCCCTGATTTTCTGCTTTGCTTGATTTCACAATATGTATTCACAAAAATAAAAGCAAGTCCTTCAGCTATTTTTTTCCCTCTGATAATCATGTTGTCTTGACACGCCTGTGATGAGGGGTTAGGCATTGCTTCATTTTCAGGAGTCACAAGCCAAAGAAGTTGGGAACCATAGGTAGAAAGCCTTGGCATGCTACATGCTTCCATTATCACATCATTTTTGAGGCTGCGCAGTCAGTAGGTGGTGAAAGTGCCTCATTGATTTGTTGTTTTCAGCCACATCAGCTTACAAGTTTTACAGTACATGTGTCTTTCATGTATAACAAACATACTCTCAAACTATTTATACCAAACGTGAGCAGAGTGAGCTAATTATAATAGAATATGATGGGCACAAACCCTCCAAAGCCTTTGGGACACTAGAAGCAAACATTCACACAAACACGGTAAATCAGTTACTGAGTATGAGTCCTTCATTTGGCCTGAAATTATGAGTGTATTTCTATAAGTGAAAGGCTCTGCTGTTTTGATCTTGTTTAAAAGATTTTTATTAAATGAAAAGCTGCATTTCTGTTTCTGTGTCTCTCTGCAGAGGAGCTGTGCACACTGGTGATCACGGAGGCCTTTCCGGAAGACTCTGGCCTGTTTAAATGTGTGGCCCTCAACTCCTTCGGCACCGTCTCCTGCTCGGCAATCCTGGAAGTTTACAACGGTTAGACGTCCTTTTTTCATTACCACAATTTATCAACTACAAGTTCACCTGTTGGACTGCATATACAATGAAAATGATCAACCTTTGCACCCCGCTGTCCAGACCTGGAGGAGCAGCTGGAGATTGAGGCTGTTCGTCAGCAGGAAGCTCTTTCGCTCAGACAGGAAAAGGCGACGGCGTTCGAACAGGAGACTTCCTCCTCCAGAAAGATCAGCGAGGACTTTCCCTCTGAGCTGCCCGACCCCATGAGCCTCCCCCCTCCTGAGTGGCCTGATGGCTCTCAAGAAGATAACATCCCTGTTGCAGAGTGAGTAGATGGTGCAAACACACACACACACACACACGTCAGCCTCTGTAAACATTATATAACACTGACCTATTTGTTTATGCACACACCATTATTTCAGCGGTGTACTTCTGTGTTCATGGTGCTGTTCAATGTGTATGAACGACCTCTGACCCTTGCCCTTGTTATTTTTAAGCTTTGCCACATAGTTGATGTACCATTCGAAGCTTCTACAACTCGCAGTGCTGTTCTTCAGCAAGTCCAAATCAATCACTATAATGTTGCATAAAAAGTCTGATTCTGAATTCAGATTTTATTGACTTTAGAGGAAAAAATTAGATACACCATTTGTTATTTTAGTCAATGGAAGAAACTTATACGTGTGTATTTATCTATTCATTCAATCACTGACTCCTTTGCTGATTTCATCATTTATTTTGTTATAATGGGTAGTACTGTACGCTTTACGTTGTTGTAGTTCCACTTTTTATCCAGACGAGGGCGCTGTTGAATTGTTCTAAAAGTCTAGAACAAGCCAATTCTTCTTACCCAAAGGGACCAACTGTTAACTTAATGATAATGATGAGGCTACTATATTAATTCAATAAGGTAAAGAAATGCAGCTTTTGAGACGTGCTTGAGGCTGAAGAAAAGGCGACTCGTCCGGTCACATAGCAGCTGTGTGCATGCTGGACCACAGAGGTTGAACACAGATGCAGCTGCGATGACGATACTGAGCTTTTGGACAGTTCGACCAATGAGCTGGACCCGCGCGCTCCCGTCTCTCCTCGTACTCCTCGTTAGCGCGCGGTGTCACCTGTTGCACTCCAGCCTCCAGCTTCATGCCGGAGTTTGGATTGAGCTCCACGCAGGGACGAGTTTAATTTCATTCATACAGAAGTTAAAGCAGAGTGGTGCAAAACGTTCAGCGAGGTAAGAAAATGTCCTTCCTGTCGCTGCTCAGTGAGCCGCTGTCTTTTCAACCTGCCGGGACTTTTTCGCTGTTTGGCGCCTCAGTTTTGACCTCTATATTTAATTCTTCATTGACGTTAATGTTTAAGCAAGCCAGTTTTCCTTCCCTGTTTATGTCATGGAAACGTAATATGCTGTGTCCTCTTTAAAAGGTCAAACTATGTTTAGAGCGCTCGGAAAGTGGACTTTAGTCTATTTTGGGGGTTTGTGTCATTGGCTTGGTGCTCTTTGAAGCAGGTTAGGAAGAAATAACTTTCAGATAATTTCAGTTATGCTGACAAAACGTTAGCTAACCTCGACATTCATTGTTTTCTTGAAACAGTCGGTGAAAAACATTGGCTACTGGCTCATGCTCCCATAACAAACTCCCTGTTGTCTTTAAAGTTTGGCAAAAGTTTAGCTGAAGTCCTCCAAAGTTTAATTTTTTTTGTCTGAAGAAACTGAGGTTTTAGCTGTCTTCAGGTTTTTTCTTTTAATTTGATGTGGCAGTAAAGTCGACGCCTGTTGCACTTCAGGTAGGGATTTATGACTGTCTGGCACATCTCCACACACATCTAATTTATCTAAACTGGACTGAAATATGATATTAACCTATCCCTCACTTTTCTGAGGATCCTCTGGAGCTGCTCCAAGGATCCACCGTAAATATGTGTCTTTATTGTGCTGTTGAGTCGTTTGCTGCATGCCAGACAGCCCATACTTTAGCCAAGTGGTACCTTAGAAAGGGCCATGAGCTCATCTGTGAAGTGATAGTATGAGCTTTGTGTCCTTCAGACCGAGCTAACAGTTTGCTAGCAGTCATACAAAAGAGCTCATATTATGGGACATGTGAGACTGTGGTTTTTTCTGTCAAATTTTAGGCAGCTCTAAGCAGTGTTTCCCATTTATAGATTGAATTTGGTGGTCTTCAGATTTGCATTACTCAAAATGATTTTGTGTAATTTGCATGTGAGAGAATACAAACAACACTGTGAGTTTGAAGTGACTGTTTGAACTAGCCTGGTGCGTTCAGGTGCAGTCATGTGGAATGGACTAAGGACATCCCCACTGAAAGAAGCAGATGAAAAATTGTACATTTGAGCAGCCCACCACAGATGCTGCTTAATGAGCATGACGTAACATTGTGTCTCTTGAGCTTTTGGATCTTTGGTGTTTGATACAGGCCGGTGAGTATGTCTTTAACTTTGACTTCATACTTTGGTTCATATTCAAAAGCAGTAAGTGTTTCAAGGTGTGAAGTATGTTTGACTGAGTGTAATGTGTCCACTCTATATCAGGGTCCAGGGCCGTGATCTCATGTGTAATGTGAAGTGCAGACATGGCGTCTGTGTCCTTCAGAAAGCCCCCTTCTCCTTCTTCACTGCTGCAAACAACAACAGTTGTTCACAAACTGTTTGCAGCGGTCTGGTCTTTGAGATCATGTTGAGGATCTCTGGCCAACTTGAAGTTTATCTAATTATTTCATTGATTATTTGAGAAAGAGGAACTGGATTATCTGCAACACAAGTTGCTTCTGTTGGTTTGGACTTTTTCCTTACTATAAAAACAACAATCTCAGATAAACAGTGAGAAGATGTAGTTATGGGGGAGTATAGATTACTTTCAACTGAAAGCAAATTGTGTTTTTGCGTGACATTTATGGCACATCTAAGAGTGATTTTGTAAAACAAAGTGTTTTTCTTCCTCCACCTTTCTCTTTAACTCTGACTGGCTCCCACCAACATTTGGTGAAATGGCATCCTAAAATGATGAAAAGTCATTAACTATTGAACACCAATATTTTCTAATAAGATAAAATGCGCAACATGTAACAGGAGAGCTATTTTGCAATGATTTCTGTTGAGCTGAAGGTAGATTACTGCCGTTGAACCTTGCTGGGTTGATCAGTACTATGCTGAAAAATGTCTATAGTAGTGGTGAGATGCCTGATTTGTCCAGCTTTCAGTAGAATGAACCCAGTTTAGTCTGTGATCGTCAGGTACACTGATAAATGGACAAGTGAATAAAGAAAACAATGCTCATTCAGAATCCCTCTCACAGTGAAAATGATAGACTTTGTCTCATGAGCCAGTATCAAAGTATTTTCTGAATGCAAGTTGATGCAGTGGAGACTTTTATTTTCCAAACGCTCACAGATTCATGTTGTTGTCTCTCTGTTGTCACCGGTCATTCAGAGGACTAAGGACAGCTTAGCATGCTCCTACCCACCATGCCATGCAGATCTTGTGTGTGTGTGTGTGTGTGTGTGTGTGTGTGTGTGTGTGTGTGTGTGTGTGTGTGTGTGTGTGTGTGTGTGTGTGTGTGTGTGCATATTAAAAGGGTTTGGTCACCAGTAGAGGGTCTGCACCTGCCAGCTGATGTCCGAATTCCAAGACCAATATAGCTATGCCCACTTAATGACACAAACATAAATACACATACAAATGCTCACACAGACACGCACACACGCTCACACACGCTCGCTCATTACTTTCACATAGTAGCATTAAAGCACACAGTACAACACATACTGATCAACACACTAATCACACAATCACTAAGTCAGTCACTTGAACACAGGCTGGTATCACTCACATGTAGTGCTCCATAGAATATGATCACTTAGCCATGTGCAGAGGTAGAAACATGATAGTCAGGGTTAAACAGCAGCGTTAAATGATCGGGCTCACTGTTGCTGATCATTAAAAAGAATAAACAAGCATAGAAGTAGAGAAGATGATAAAGTGATGACACGTCTCAGAGCTTTTGGGTTCACCACGTTGGTGTCTGTGTATGTTATATTAACTCACATTGACTTGTCAGTGACAGGTGGATTTGATTGCATCACTCATTGCTGCATCATTTTTAGGTATGACACTTACAGGACCCTGGTATTGTGTATGCTGCCTCATCATTATAACTTACAGTAGTGGGACAGTTAAATGTCATTAAAGTTATTAGTAACACCTTTAGTCTTTCTGCTATATGCCTGACCAGTACACTAGTACTGGCATATATATGGACCAAAATATGTTTCAGGTAATGTAGAAACAGTTTCTAGTACATGGTATGTCCCCAAAAAAGTAAAATGTCCCAGTCAGATCTTGCCATGGTCACTTGAACTGTCCCTTTAACAAGTTCAGTAAAACTAAGACCTTGGCTGAAGAAAGAAGCAAAAGGTGTGGACGGTACCTCACAAAACACTTAACATTTTGGTCATTACTTGTAAACTGCGAGGTATAGAATCCAAATTCTCCTTCTAAACCCTTCTTATCCTCTTCTAAACCCTTTTTGACATTTTTCACTCCTCAGTCTTTGGATTTAGGCACACGTAGGATCAAAAATGTGATTGTCTGTCACTGTATTTTAATCCAGATCCAAGATTACAGTTTCAGACTGTAGGTCAGCTGATGCTGGCTCACCAAAACTGTCTTGTGCCCTCAGGAGACCAGGAGAAATGCAGAAAAACAGTGAGGCAGTGTGTATACGTAAATGAGTGTGTGAGAGCGAGCGAAGAGAGAGACTGCTATTGTCATTATGCTCCTGCGTAGCCCAGACTACGTGGTAGCCATGGGAACAACATTCTTTCCTATTAGAAAAGTGGAGGACCAGCCAGGCTCAGTATTACAGGAAGAAGAGTACTGAGTGGGCCGAAAATCTGTTACTCTCATTAGACAGTCCATGTAATACGATGGTAGCCTTAGTGGAGTATATATTTTCTAGTTAAAGACACTTTATAATTTTGCTCTCCTGTTAACATTTCGATGGTAAAAGTAGGCTAACATTAGAAACATCAGCTGCAGAATCAGCGTTGGATCAATGTGGAACATGGCAACCATTGAGAAATAAAGAACATACAATGAACATTTTGTCTGCTGTGCAGCCTCAATCCATGTCATTTTAATCTGTTTATCAGAGGACCCATACGTCATGTTGTAGTTCTCCTGCATGCAAGCGCTCAACTTTTACCCAATTGGATGTTTGCACTCCTATACTTAGTAACAACAACTGTTTAGGGTCTCTGGACCTTGGTATTATTTCTTTGTAGAGCTGACACTAGGTTTGAGCTGCATGGAGATCAGGGGATTGTCATGGATAAAATCCCTTTAGCTTCAAGAACTTAACAGAATTTTCATCACAACTATAACTGTTTGTTACCCATCAGTGTCACTGACTCTCTTTTTAATGTATTCAAATCTTTGCTAACGCATCTGTTCTGTCTTTCAGTTTTCCAGAGCCTCAGCCGGCCAACCACTTCTCTGAGGAACGCCTTGGTCGCAGGGAGGAGGAGAGTGCCTTGAGCTCAGAGGGACAAAGGTCACCAGAAGTCACTGTCCGAGCCTGTACGCCCAGCCCTCCCCCTCCACCCTCGCCACCACCCCCAACGCAAGTCAAGGAGACAACCCAAACTCCCAAGCTGTTCACCCCAAGCAAGCTCAGTTTCACTGTAAGAACATTTCTTATCAGACTGTTGTGCAAATTCCTTCAAAGTCTTCACTGGACAGAGTTGAATGTAAAGTGCAGCTTGACTGGCTGGTGGAGGCAGGTGGTAATTCTAACCAATTTTGAACAGAGGGAAATATAACAGACATTAGTTGACAAGAACAAACCAGTTCCCCGACACTGAATCTCTTAACAACACCTTGAATATTCTTTTGAATGTGTTTGCAAAATTAGCCACATTTGATACTCGATAAGCATGCTAATTAGTTTCATTCCAGCAAATGGAGAGGTGTGAATGTTTCTGAATTTCACGTCATTATTACACTCAGAAATAGTAGAAATCCACCCGATTCACTGTTTGTCAATCTGTGTGTCTTCTCCCTTCCAGTCCTCCCAGTCAGGGGGCAACAACATGAACCTGTCGGACCTGCCTACCTTCACTCCCAGCGCCTTCCCTCCCAGTGCCTTTAACTATGAGCGACCGAGGCATTTTATTCAATCGCAGCCTTCCTTCCAGGCGCCCAGCTATGAAAGTGTTCTGAGGGAGGCCCAGGAGAACCAAAATAACTCCCAACAGAACCTCAGCAGTCCCCAAAAGAGTCCAAATGTTCCGGACACACAGAGTCAAACTAAAATGATGCCGACACAGAGTCAGTCTTTTTCTCAAACTCAGTCGGTGTCCAGGTCCTTGTCTCAGACCCAGTCACAGTTTCAATCACTAAACCTCAGTCAAACCCAGTCTGTCGCCCAGCCCCAGCCCCAGCCCCAGCCCCAGCCCCAGCCCCAGCCCCAGCCCCAGATCCAGACCCAGACCCAGATCCAGATCCAGACCCAGGCCAATGGCACGGGCAAGTCCTCTCCCTCCTCATCCAGTCTCAGCTCTCCAATTTCCACCCCGGCCTTCTCTGCTGCACCTCCTCTTTCCTCCACTGCCCCCTTGCTCAGTCCCTCTGATTCCACCACCTCCTCCTCCCCTCTCTCAGCCTCCTCCTCCTCCCTCCCTCGCACCACCATGCGTTCCACTATTACCCTCACCCCCAGCGTCCCCAGTGCCACTGGCCTCGGCAGTGCCACCCTGCCAGCAAACCAGGAGACCATGTCAGCATCGGCTGCTTACCTCTGCTCTGTGCTGCCCTCCCAGTCCGCCTTCTCCCCTTTTTCCTCCTCCAAGCTGTCTCCCAACTCCAACCTTCCCCACCCTTCCACCTCCCCCTCCCGCTCCCCACTCCCCCCCTCCAGCCCTCTCCTCCCCATGAGGGCCTCCTCCACTCTTTCCTCCCTGCCTCAGCAGCCTCTCCCAGTGTCCCCTTCCCTGCCTCGCTCCCCTCTCTTTCCCTCCTCCTCCTCGTCCTCCTCTGTCCCACAGCCCAGCACTCCCAGCTGTCAGAGCAGAGCACCGCCTGCTGTGGTCTCCCTGCCCACCAGCTATAAGGGGACGCCAAACATGTGAGTCACAGTATATATCAGTTTGGCATGTGTACTGTCACGGACAAGTGCCAGCTCTCCACTCTTCAAAACATTTTGAGGAGCAAAATGTATATATGTATTCAGAGAGGACAGATGTGTGTGTGTGTGTGTGTGTGTGTGTGTGTGTGTGTGTGTGTGTGTGTGTGTGTGTGTGTGTGTGTCAAACAGGAGAAACTTTCCCTAAACAGAGAGGCACCACTTGTTTACTGTTTACTATAATTTAACAGTATGTGAACTGTACTTACTGGTGGATGTTAGTGGAGATTCCAGTTATTTAAGTGCAACTTTCTGCAGATGTTATACCACCTGGATGATTGAGAAGATCCTCCACAGACTGTTTCTGTCCACAGCAGGCCAGCCACACTGCTGTTAGCATTCAGAGTGGTCACCAATTAAATGTTCTTTAGAGTTGAAAATAACATGAACAAACTTGAAATTATAAAATCATAGAAGCGACTGACTTATTTGTGCAGGCTTATGGGCAATCCATGATGTTTCACATCCAGTTCATGGAGGGAACTCATTGCAGTGTCTGTATTAAATGCATTTAAGAGCATCTATTAGTAGTTTGATTAGTTTGGAGTCTTCTCTTCTTCATCTTTGCTCTCTTCTTCTTGCTCTTTTTAACTTGTGTCACTCCCTCATTTATCTCTCTTCTCCGTCTGCCAGCCTTCCCAAGCCCATCTTGAAGAAGGCAGTAGCGCCTCGGCCTTCTTCCTCTCGCTCCACAGATGATGACATCCAGGGCTCCAAAGACGCCCTCATCCAGGATCTGGAAAAGAAGCTGCGATCAAAAGAGGCCAGGAGGAGAAACAGTCAGGTGTGTGTGTGTCCTGCAAACTGTTGGAAGTGCAAGAATCCCACATTTCATTCATCAAAGAAAAGACCCCTCCACTAACACACAACACACTCCAACCCATTCACACTGACACAGTGTGTGCCTGTTTGAACCTAAATCACAGCACACTTTGTGTGCGTGTGTGTGTGAAAACTGACATTTTAACAGTTAAAGCTTCAATTTTGACAGAAACTGTCCTATGAGGAACGTATGGCTCGTAGGCTGCTGGGTCCAGACAACGCCACCTACATGTTTGACCAAGACAATCTTTCAGACTCACAACTCGACCAGGTATGGCAGAAAACTTTGGTTTAGTTAGGGGACACCATAAACCTCACAAAAATCCTTCCAGCTCAACCTTTATAACAGTGCGTTTCAGATTCTTCTGGTGTGTGTTGCAGTGCTGCATTTATGTTGGCTCTGGTCCAAAACCCATTAGCTTTCATTTTGCTATCAAGTAAAGACCACACATTATTACTGTCATTTGGCTTTGAATGGCTGCACAGGGAGCCCGTTTCCCTCTCAGGGCCTCCTGATGGGCTCCCGAGCACAAAGTTGGAAAAGCTTGGCAGTGTAATCAGCAGCCCCAGTGAGCTGTCTCATGCTGTCATTTTGACCTGTTGCACTCTGTGTGTGTGTGTGTGTGTGTGTGTGTGTGTGTGTGTGTGTGTGTGTGTGCGTGCGCGCGCCTCTGTCGCTCACAGGGCTTTGCACCTTCTATTCTCTCTCTCTTTCACACACAGCACCAACACACACACATGCATGTACATACACACCCATGTCCCCTGAAGCCAATGATGTTTGTCAGCGGCTATTTCTAGCCTGCTTTCTGCGAACGAGCCCCTTTCACTGGTGACAACAGGACCATTGTGTCAGAATGCACACACACATGCACACACACATGCACACACACACACACACACACACACACACACACACACACGCACACACAGTTCCCCTCCTGGCATTTTGTCAACCTGTTGATGAGTTAGCTTCCAGAGTTCAAACCTGTGATTACCTCTGCTTACATCAATGTGTTTTCTGTTACAGCCAGACTCACCAGAAGGAAGACACACAGGTGGACTATGGTAAATACAGTTTATGTATCAGTACTGCTCATAATCATTAACCCAGGACTCCAGTCAATATCAGAACCCTGAGCCTTGATTCGCCTGTGAGATCTCTGCCCAGCGTGGCAGTATTTACTCCATCTATGCAGCTGTAAAACAAAATCGATCTTTTAGAAATGGATGGATTAAAAATGATGGTCATTTTGCTTTTCAGGTTTGTCCAGCTCATAAATGTTTGACACTTTGTGTCTCTGTCCATTTGAGTGTGGTGACTGAGCCTCAAGTTGCTCTGCACAGTCATGCATACGATACGTTTCAGCTGCATCACAGAAGCATCCATGTAAACAGTCATTTAATATTATAGTTTTAAAATCTTGTATGTATGTATGTGTACGTGTGATAGTCCAGTCCATTGGGTTGCGATAGGTTCACTTGTATCCATGTTGATCATTTAAATTATTTAATTTCCATACATATGTATTACTAGTTTCTCTTTCTCACAATGTGATTGAAAAAAAGATCCCGTCAGTCATTATAATGAGAAACTCTCTCAACATCCTGACTCAGTGATTATTTTTGAGATACTAATCCATTATGTTGAGACGGTTTCTCATTATAATGACTGACAGGAGGGTTTTATTGTATTTGTGTAAATGAGGATCCATATGAAGCAAATCTAAATGACTGATTCAGATTTTCGTTGTCATTTATCATCATTCATTTTATTCATTGTCATTTTATTGTCTTGCAACATTACACCATTTTCACGGGCTTTGAGGTAGAAATGGGTATTCCTAAATATTCGTAAATCTACAGAGTGTCTTATAAGTCCAACTGTTTGTCAGGAAAGATAGAAAAGTCCTCATTCAGGACAGAAACTGAGCAGTAATCAGCAGTAATATGGTTGCTTGTGCGTGCACTGTCACCAGTGGACTGTAAAATTCAGTCATTGAAAGTGAATAATGAATAAATAATCTGTCTCTGTCCCCGCAGGGGGAGGCACCACTCAGGGACAGATGAGAGGGCAAATGAGGGCTCAGCTATCCAAGAGAAATGTTACGCTCCTCGTTTCCTGCAGATCCCTCCAGACCTCACTGTAGAGGAGGGACGCTTCTGTAGGATTGACTTCAAGGTGAAGCACACACATGCCTCTACACTAAGGACTTCATGTCTTTAAGTTTATTAATACATCAAGTCTGTATTCTTACAAGGTCAGGGGCTCCGTCATAGAGCAGTCATGGTGTGGCCACACAAAGTTTAATAAAGAGGGCATAAAAGTGCAACTTCTCAATCCAGGTGGGAGGCCTCCCCACTCCAGACGTCTGCTGGTATCTGGACGGTAAAGCCATTCGTCCAGACGACTACCATAAGATGCTGGTGTGTGAAAAAGGGATGCACTCATTCATCATAGAGATCGTCACAGTGCACCATGCCGGAGTCTACGAGTGCGTGGCCAGGAACCGAGCAGGGGAGAGCAGGTTTTCCATGAGGCTCGACGTATTAGGTAAAAATGTCATTACACCCTGTTTTTAGGCTAGTTTTGAATAGCATTTCATCATAGTGAAGCTTAATAATAATCATTATTGACTCAATAAGATCTGCACCAGAAAAAGTGCCTCTTCATGTGTGTGGTGTGCATCCTCCTCTTCCTCTCTGCAGCCCAGGAGGCTCTCCGTCCTCCCACCTTTGTCCAGAAGATGTTGAACTCCAGAGCTCTAGAGGGCGACACTGTTAGGTTAGAGTGTAAAGTGGACGCTTCCCCTCCTCCACAGCTCTTCTGGAAGAAAGATAAAGACATGCTGCGCATTGACCCCAACAGAATGAGGTGGGTCAACTGAAGTATTTAATTTCCCCCAAACTCCTCTTCATCTCTATGAAATGGTGCCATGGTTTAAAAAATGAATGTGCACAGGTAAAGTAATGTGCGTTGTAACATCATGAAAACGTGTTTGAAAATGAAGAGGTTTATGTCATCGTGTTGCTCTGATCCCTGATGGCAGGTTACAGCTACACATGTATTAGAAAACTGCACCCATGCACAGCTTGTCCTGTTCAAAGTTCCTAAAGTACAATGTACACAAGAAGCAAAATGGACTTGCATGTGAAAATATATGAAATTGATTATGTGCTGCTTGATTTCTCACTTTATGTGTGCCATTATTTTTCATATTGTACCATCGTTGTTTTGAGTGATCAGCCTGCATCAGGACGATTTAACCACCACTTGACTCAGTGATAAAGTAAGCATTTGAACCTGTCTCTTTGTTTGTCCACAGTCTGTATCAGGACGGCTCAGGGCGGCAGTGCTTGTTGATAGAGAGGGTGATGAAGTCTGATGCTGGTTGGTACACTCTCTCTGCCATCAATGAAGCTGGCATGTCCACATGCAACGCCAGGCTGGATGTAGGCAGTAAGTCCACCGTGTGTTCATCTTTCTATGCAAATTTGCTTTAGAGGGCTCGGTAGTTACCATAGTAGCCCAGGCTGTAAAATCAAACAGCAGATGGAGAATGCTGTGAATCCAGCCCCACCGCCTGGAACACGTCAAACAAATGCTGTGTTATGTGATCGAGCGGAAACTTGATGAACGTACGAGGCATTGAGCTGTTTAGCCTTCCTCAAGAATACTGCATAATCACCAAGTCACAGAGATAAGTATGGACTCCATCCACTGATGAGAGAGGGCTCAGCGGAGGAAAATACAACACAGCTATTAGGTTTCTGCTCGATCACATAACACACCATCTGCTCTGTGGAGGGGAAGCTGACAAAGGAAAGGACCTGAGCCTCTGTTCCACCTGAGCTGGACGGGAGACTGCTTCATGTGAACCGGAGGGACGGAGGGTTTACTTACTGTTTGTGCAAGAGTTTCAGATCCAGCCTTTAATTCAATCAGGACTTTAGTGTAACATTATCGAGCCTCAGCAGCCTCACAGTTCACAATGACAAGAAGCCAGTCAGGTGCCTCATGCTTGTGTCATTACAGGTGATCATAGACTGTGTTTTAAGCTGTGCTCATCTACCTTCTTTGTGATGTAAGATAGTGGAAAGTCTCTCTTTTTAACTCTGGTGTGACACAAAAAACACACACAGTGACAAATTGATTGTTTCATGTCCTCTCTTAGTATATACAGTACAATGTCAAACCTGTGCACACAGCTTTATGCTTAGTTTCCTCAAGTTTCCTCTCAAAGCCTCAGCAGGTTTCTCCACAGGAACACATCCCTGATAAGAGTCTTGTGAGTTGGCGTACAGCTGTGTGTCAGTGTTCAGAGGGCAGAGGTTTTATCTGGGCTCTTTTCTTTAAAACGTCTACTTTGGTTTATATTTCCTGGCACTTGTACATTTTAAGTCTTGATTGTTGATCATACTTCAACTGACTTGCAGCAGCAGCCGTACCCAAATACAGTCTACTGTAACTGTTGACAGTGACTCACCACAGAGGACATGTACACACATGAAACACATCAGGTCCCAGGTGCTTGAAACTCTAAAGTTTCTAGTTTGTGGTTTTGTGAGTTTGAAAACAGCAGGTGAAGCATGGAGCCATGGACTCGCTGTCTGCTCTGTATCTGGCACTGAGCCACGCTGTCCTGTGCTGCAGTGTGCAGGGCAGAAGGCTTATCTTCAGACAGCAGCCATGAAATGAATGTTTAGTCTGAGTCGTCTACCGGTAAAATCACCACTGGTGCTATTTGTATTATTAATGTAATAAACATGGCATCTGAGCACAACAGCTCCACTTATTTTTTCTAGTTTAGTTAAGAGATGCCACTCTTGTAAAAGTACAGAGGTATGGTCATACTGCGTTCTAATAATATGAGTACATGTGTAATTGATGAATGAAGGTGAAATTGAATTCATCGCTCCCCTCCCTGTGCCCCCTCGCAGCTCGCACAGCCCCGCCCATGAAGACGGCGCCCCCTGCCTCTAAGACACTGAAGCTGCTGTCCTCTCTGAGCCACATCCCCGCTGTGACCGTGGAGAGGCCCGGCCAGCACACCGCCCCGCTGTACGAGAGCGAAGAGCTGTAGACCCACACTAAACCCAGTCACATCCTCACATCACCGCCACACGTCTCAGAGCGCTCAAACTGGGCCGGAGTCTGGATCCACTGTCACGTCCGGGCAGATGCAGCACTCATCAAGCTTTGGTTCAGAAAACAGAGTAACAGCACTACAGCAGATGAGGACACGTTTCAGGAAACCTCTGAGGCCAAGCCAGGTCGGGTTCATTCAACAAGCCGCACTTTGGTTCTGTTGCTGTATGAGGCTGAGTAATAGTTCACTTTTATTTCAGATTTCTGGAACAAATTCAGTTGCACTTCTGCCAAATTTTTAAGATTAAGGTGGTTTGTGACATCTTGAGGTTGAAAGAAGTTGAAATTTGTCCAGACAACATGCTCAAAACAACCCATCCTCCATTCGTTATGTACTTAAGCAGCTACTTTGACAGAAACGTCTCCATAATCACACCTCATGCTGTCCATCTGCCGCCGTTTGTCCCCGCTGTGCCCGTCCTCTTCCCGTCTGTCTGTTGTTTAAGGCTGCAGAGCCCATGTTTGATACATGCCTGTAAGCCTCTGCCTGTCCGGACTGCTCTCAGCAAAATGCTGTGCGTGGCTCATGGATGTATTAATAGACCTGGATACAGTGTGGCAGAGTCAGCCCCGCTGCCAGCTTTGTCCCAGCCGCCAGCCACGATACCATTTTGTCCACAGAAGGCTGACGACAGGAGCCTCTCAAACAGCACCTTTATTTCTAACTCTGTTGAACTCCCTCGCCGTGTGTGTGCTGGGTCAGCAGCTGTCATTTGTGCATTTCCTCATGGTCTTGATTAGAAAACAGGAAACAACCTAGATTTACTACAGCACCCACAATCCAACACTGCCATCATCCATCACTGCACTTTAATCCTGGCAGCCGCCTGCTTGTGTCGCTGTGTCCTGCAGCACCTGCACGTCTCTCCTCCAGCTTGTACCTGAATCAGGATGGTTTTGTGTGTGAGCCTCAGAAGTGAAGTTTCTGTCCCTGAATTACAGCTGCTGTTTCCTCTGATGATGTGTGTCTGTACTGGAATAGAAAATCAGATTTTGAACTAAACCCCCCCCCACCCCACCCCTTAAAGACAGCTCGGTCACAGTTGGTTACTGCTCAGATTATCCGCTGTGGTATAAATTCAGCCTATTATGTGTTTTTAAAACTGGTTCCTAATATCCAGTGTATGTGAATGAAGCTATTTATTTGAAGTTATTAGTTATCAGTGTTGGTACTTTAAGTTGCCTCTCTCTGCCTGCAAAAGGCTGTCACATGAGGTGTGTAGTATCAGTGAGTTGGACAAAAAGCAACAGGCTGCCATCCTGATACCAGAACCTGACCTGCATTCAAAAGAACACTTAGACCTAACTTACTTAGAAAAGTTTACATTTTACCACATCTGCAGTGCAGATAAGACATGTTTTTACTAAGTGTAAAAAGGAGAAAGTCAATTTTTTTCTTCTTCAGTGCATGTATGCATCATTGATTCAGTATGTTCAGTTGAAAAATAGGTATCAGTATGTCAGCCTGTGCCCAGATTTGCCAAACTCTCCATGTCTGACCACAGTCTGTCAGAGGCTTGAGTTGCCTGCTTACCTTGGAACTGTTTGTTGTTACTGCCAGACATAAAGTAATTTCAGAAAACCTGGTATTTTTGGCTGGATCTGCATGCAAAGTGAAAATCTGGTATTTAACCCTGTGTGACCAAAGCTCAGTCTGCACATAAGATGTGAGGTTTAGGTCACAACTGCTTCAAATGCACTGCACTGCATTTAAACATGAACATTTGAAGTGCCTCTCACTTGGAGCTAAAGGTCCTTCATGTCATATTTCAACAGTTTGTCAGCATGTTTGGGTCAAACAGGGTTAAACGTTGGATTTGCTTGAAGCACCAGAATAGTTAATAATTAGGTCCTGAGATTGAGATTTGAAGCTGCAGGTATTAGTGTGTATCCTCCTAAGTACTATTTGTTGTGTAAGATGTTCTACATATCACTGGATGACTGAGGAATAAAGTTTATGTGACATTGACTTTGCCCTCTGGTGTGTGTTTTTTGAAATAGTTGGCTCTGTGTTCTGCTGTTCAGAGAGATGGGGGCTCCATGAGCAGGACCCTGACCACCCATCTTCAGAGGAACTTTCATTATTAATGGATCAGGACACCCTCTAGTGGCGGTATTCAAAACATGCTCTCCCTTCAAAATATTTACACATGTACACGAGGGTGATTCATTTAGTTGTTTTTATTAAAAACGAAAGTAGACAACAATATCAAAAATCACATAAAACCTGTTTCTGGAGGTGGCAGACTGTAGAAAGCTCCACTGCCACGTATGAGACCACTTTAGTAAAGGTGCGCAGTGAAGGACAGACACGCTGACACCTGATCAGCTGCAGTACAGAATGTTCTGCCTACCACACACAGTGGTCCTCCTCTCCCTGATGAACACACACTTGATACATTTATATGTGTATTTACAGTAATGAGCAGACAACAGAACGGAATGAACAGCCTGGAGGACAAGTCTAATTTGGATCAGACACGTGTACAGATGTTCACTGGTACACATCCAAATAAAGGTAAAGTTCAAATGGAAGTGATGTGAAGGTGCCCAGCTCTACAGCAGACTTCAGAGCTGTAAGGCACATGAATAACGCTCGGATTAAAAAAAAAAAAGTGACTGTGAAATAAGTGTTAAATAATCTGTACCTCTGGGACTCGAGTTCAAAACGTGCTGAAAACAGGCTGATGTGTGACTGAGCAGCCTCTCACGTATTTTGACACAACATACCTCAAAACTCTCTGTGAGCTTCTATATGAGGGGTATGTGGGGGAAACTCTGCTTCGGCTGCATCCTAAATCCAAATGTGTTGACGTTTACAAGTTCAGTTGATTAAAATACTGTAGCTGCAAAATTTCAAACCTTTGACCTTTCAAAAGTCAAATACATTTCATTTATTACTATGATAACATGAAGAGAACAAGTGGAAAGAAAACATAAGAAAAAAGCTGCAATCAGAATCTACATATTTGACTGTGCACATACAGAAAAGGTTTGTTTTGTCCTGATTCTCGCTGATCGCTGCTTGGAAATTCAAAACAAGAACAGACATAACACAGCTCACATGTTGTGTGTGTGTTTCCGTGCCCAGCATTGTCAAAGCACAGGTCATTTAGCCTCCTGTCCGTTACATCATTCAACATGTGACGGCTGAAATCACCAAACCAAAATGGGCATTCTGCTGGAGGTGTGCTCAGTGACATCTGGGGCTGACGTCACGTCTGTTCTGATGAGTTCTGGCGGTGGAACAACTGTGATGTGAGTGTGACGGCGACTTTTAAAAACTGAACCTACAGAGAAAAAGAGCGGAGCTTCAGAGTCCTTCCAGAAGTTTGTATGAGTTTCTGTTCAAACTGCGGTGAAGTGGTGATGCTTGGAGACCGCAGCCGCTGCGAAGGAAAGCTCCACTCCTCTCGTTCTCATAGGTCAAATTTCTACGTCGCTCTCTTTGTCGTTGTCATGGTCACCGTCGTAGAACTCATTGGCCGCCTCTGGCCTGAGGAAGTGACATTATTGACAGCCAGTTAGACACAGGAAGAATTCAGAGGTAAGAGAAACGTCATTTTCACTGCCGCTTAGCATCGAAGTGTACTGACCTGGTGTAGTTTTCCTCGCCCCCCCTCTCGTCAGGGTCGGGCTCGTCGTTGCGTTCGTAGCTCAGCATGTCAGAGGGAACGTCGTGGATCTGCACGCTGGGCGCGTGGTTCAACATCTTCAAGTTCTCAAACACTGTCTGACGGATCTGCTCCAGATACTGCAACAACGTGCACACGTTACAGACTGCACAGTGGATTTCTGTGATCTATCACCTTTATGTGCTCAACAAACAACTGTTAGCATTGTTAAAGCACTTTAAATATGCAGAGGTGATGCAGCTCAACACTGACACGTGTGCTGCAGACACTCAACTCTATCGTAACAAATAAGTGTGTTTCACCTGTCTGGAGTTCTGGTTCTCTATCCTGGTGCTGACATCAGGGTGCAGCGTGAAGTCTGGAGCAAAGTACTCAAAATACTCTGCAGAAGACAGAAACAAAGGATGGAGAGAATCCACAGAGGTTAGGAAAGAGAGAGACGTGGTTTTGTTTTAACTTATCTTAAAAATGATTTCCACTCAATTCTCCCTTGAGAAATCATGAGCTCGGATGTTAAGTCGAAGTGTCACTGCTCTCCCAACAGGTGGCAGTAAAGATGGAAAATGCTGCCCAGTAAACGCAGGACTCTGATCCTGAAGCCACTCTGGCAGCAAGAAGACACTGAGGTGAACCGTAATGGACTCACCGCTATAAGGCAGCTCATCACTGATGGATTCATCCAGGAGCAGAGATGTCTCAAAGGTCCTGCAACAGAACAAAGCAGCCATGATTTTAATACCAAAGCCTCATGACCACTGTCACCTCGTCATGAAAAAAAATGTAGATGAGTTTTAACTTACATAACTTGTGTGTTTTTTTTTAAAGAAGGAATAACCAAAAGTCATTTTTGGACAATTTTAACAGCCCCAAACATAACACATAGATGTCTTTGACATGCTGTCAAAATTGTTACCTCTTCACATTCTGTTATTTCATTTTCTGAATGTTTTACACTAAAGTTCTGGCCGGATCTTACACAGTATCGATCGGGCTACTTACCAGCAGCGAGCCACGTTCCTCACTGTGTATCCTCCTCCTCCCAGCACCAGCAGAGGAATCTTAAAACTCTTCACAAACTCCACACACTCACTGAGAGACGGGGAGCACAGCAGACAGACATTGATACACAAGTGAATTCATTATTACTTCACTTAAACTCTGATCTACACATAACATGTTGGCATTGTGCACGCATGTAATACGGTGAATACCAGTCAAATCATGTCAGTGTTTAACACATCAAAATTTTATGACACGCAATCAGAGAGAGAAAAGATGTGATTATCATGTGATCTATGTCCTGGACCATGAAGCCAGATTAGTTTGTTAGCCAGCGATCTTTGGGCTCCCTTTTAACCCTGCTAGATCACCATGGTAACCTATGCTGCATGGCGAACATGCATCCGAGCAGGTTCACTTCAGAGGATTAGATCAAAACCTGAGAACAGCCTGACCACTGACCAATCAGATCACTGGAAAAGTGATCGGTGCACGGTTAAACAGATCACTGGACGACGTTCTAATAAGTCCGTCTCACCCGTGTCCTCGAATGCTGAGGTTGAAGCAGCCCAGTCGGTCACAGCCCAGAGAATCTGCTCCACACTAGAAAGAGAACAACACACAGTGATCATCCCATGATCCTCTGCAGCCTGACAGCCTGATAATTCATTTTATCATGGCTAGATCACACTAAAACAGAAGCACCATCGTTTCCTCACACACACAGACCAAATGATGCATTAGAGGTCCAGGATTGCTCACTGACCTGTAGAACGATGCAGGTCGGCTGGTAAAAATCCACCACCTGTTTAATAACCGGCTGGAACAGCTGCCTGTAACCTGAAGCGCACATACACACACACACACACACACACACACACACACACACACACACACACACACACACACACACACACACACAGTATGAATCTCCAGAGCGACTGACACAGTCAACACAGTAATGAAGCAGCTTCATGTGTTAATCTGTACAAAGCTTCTACACTGAAATCATGAACTTCGTGCAGGAAGTGAGCTCACTCTGGTCATCGATGCCGTCTCTGAGAGGAACATTGAGGCAGTAGTAGCGGCCACTCTCTGCTCCCACCTCATACATGTCACCTGCAGCAACACACACACATACTGTATTAATACACACCTGGACAGAGACAACACAGTCGTATCATACTGCATTAAAGCAGCTCCCTTTGCACCACTTTACAAATAAATCAGAGGTGTGAAAAGCTGGTACTGACCTCATTTTATTGAATGAGTACAGCTTACTCTACAGATATGTTACAATTGCATAGTTTTCCATCCATGTGCTGGCTGTACCTGCCCTACATTTAAATGTATGGCTGAGCACATAAAGCAGCTCGCACCTGTTCCTGGAAAGAAGTAGTTCCCGTATTTGTGGAAGGACACAGTCATGACGCGGTCAGTCAGGTAGAAGGCTTCCTGTACGCCGTCACCATGGTGAATGTCTATGTCGATGTAAAGAACCCTGGGGTGGTATCTGTAACAAACACACACACACACACACACACACACACACACACACACACACACACCTGTAAAGAAAGACGCAGACGCAGCAAACATGTGATGAAGGTCATTCAGGATCATCCTCTTACTTGAGCAGCTCCAGTATACTGATGACGATGTCATTGACGTAACAGAAGCCTGAAGCCTGTAAACACAGAACACTCATGTTAGCCCTCATTCACAGGTGAATGGAAAGTGTTACAGGACTTTCTTCTGACCTCAAATTTTTTGGCATGGTGCAAACCTCCGGCCCAGTTGATGGCAATGTCGCAGATCTGTAAAATAAAGTGGAACAGCATCAACATAGTGTCATAAAGTCAGTCTGCCAGTCGTGCAGCAGCCACGTTGCTGCTGTTTCACTGCAGCAGAGACGTGTGAACACTGTCTGACAGTGGAATGTGCAGTGATTTAGGTATCAGCTGTGAAACACGCTCATCTTTAATCACCAGCTGCTGAGCAGAAACCACACAGCAGGACAGGAAGTTGTCATGGCAGCAACCAAAATACAAACCCGTTTCCAAAAAAGTCAGGAAGCTGTTTACAAAACAGACAGAATGTGATGATTTACAAAACACTGAAACCCCACATTCAAAAGACTGAAAAGTTGTGAAATGCTAAAAGAAAACAGCTGCAGGAACATCTCACAATGAA
This sequence comes from Chaetodon trifasciatus, assembly GCA_037975065.1. Classification (NCBI taxonomy): domain Eukaryota; kingdom Metazoa; phylum Chordata; class Actinopteri; order Chaetodontiformes; family Chaetodontidae; genus Chaetodon; species Chaetodon trifasciatus. The sequence goes on along the minus strand of JBBMOE010000010.1, from coordinate 7,380,716 downwards.
TGAGGTTAACTATGAGCAGGTTAGTCACATGATTGTGTCTAAAAAGAGCCTCCCACAGAGGCTGTCTCTCTGAAGGAAAGATGGGGAGGGGCTCACTGACAGTGTGCTGACAAACAGTGCAACAATTGAAGAATAAGGTTTCTCAATGAGAAATTGCAAAGAAATTTGGAGATTTCATTGTCTACAGTACATAATGTCATTAAAAGATTCAGAGAATCTGAAGAAATCTCTGTATGCGAGGAACAAGGCTGAAAACCTGGATTGGCTGGCCGTGATCTTCAGGCCCTCTGATGGCGCTGCACTGAAAACAGACACGATTCTGCAGAGGACATCACTGCATGAGCTCAGGAACACTTCCAAAAACCATCGTCTATGAACACAGTTCATCACTGCTGAAACTCCACCATGCAAAGAGGAAAATGTTTATAGACCAGGTCCAGAAATGCCGCCGCCTTCTCTGGTCCCAAGCTCATTTAAGATGGACTGAAGTGGAAAATTTGAAATCATTTTTGGAAATCATGGACGCTGTGTCCTGTGGACTAAAGAGAAGAGGGACCACTCAGCTTGTTATCAGTGCACAGTTAAAAACCTAGCATCCCTGACGGTATGGGGGACAGTAGTGTACGTGGAAGGGTCAACTGCACATTTGTGAAGGCTCCATTAACACTGAACCATGTATACAGGTTTTGGAGCAACATGTCAGCCAAACTACATTCTGCACGTATTCCAACAGCACGGCTTCTTAGCAAGAGAGTACGGCTGCTAAACTGGCTGCCTGCAGTCCAGACTCGTCACCCGTTGAAAATGTTTGACACATTATGAAACGTAAAATCGTACATCAAGCAGGAATGAGAAAACAATCCACTTTCAAAATGACAGCAGTTGATCTCCTCCTCAAGCTTACAGAGTTTTATTAAAAGAAGAGGTGATGCAGCAGAGTGCTAAACATCAGCCTGACCAGCTGTTTTCAGACATGTAGCTGCCATCAAATTCTAAATGAGGAAATAATTTTCAAAACCAAAAAAATTTCTCAGTTTCAATATTTCATATGTTGTCTTTGTGCTATTTTCAGTTGAATATGGGGTTTCAGTGTTTTGTAAGTCATCACATTCTGTTTCTGTTTACAGTTTACAGAGTCACAACTTTTTTGGAAACAGGGTTAAACAGCTAAAGTAAATCAGCGTCTGTGAAGCTTGTGACAGTGGAACTGTCTGTGACTGTGGCAACACTGACTTAAATCATGTTTGCGTGTGTGCTTGCATTGCATTGTGTGCGTATGTGCGTGTGTGTGTGCGTGTGCTACCTTGTGGTTGAGCTGTGTGGCTCCCTGTAAAGAGGCTCCTGTGTATCTTGAGCAAAATTCAAAAAGACCTGGAAACACAGGACTGAAAGAAAAACACAGGCACAAAATATTCTAGTCACGTTCAGTCACTCCTGTAATGACAGTGACAGCGGGGGGTTTGTATGCTGTGACTAAAATACACTGCATGTCAAAAATATTTCATGACTTCAGACATGAGTATTTTCTACACCCTTTTTCTGAAAAATGGTAACACTCACCAGTCATCTCCGACATTGAAAGTGTTGAGGCTCTTCGTGAAGCCCTGCATGTTGTTGGGGCTGACCTTCTGGAGGAAGTCGATGTAATCTTCAGAGTGGAACCGACACATGTCGTGCTGAGACGCTTTGTATGGCTTGAACACCTAATACGAAAGAAGACTATTTTCACAATGCACAGTATGAAATGTTTAATTCGTATCATGCTCATGATCTTTGTCCCTCATTAATCAAAAGAGTGAGTGTTGAGTGTGAGAAGCACCAGTAGGGCGTGCAGCGCTAACAAATCTCTGTGCGGCTCACCATCATTTTCTTGTAGAGTCCATAGTGTAACACCAGACTGTGAGTCAGAGACAAACGGTGAGGCTTCATGGGATGGCCAGCACCTAACGCGCGCACACACGCACACACACACACACACACACACACACACACACACACACACACACACAGAGTTTCCACATTATAGTGCAGTTATTTCACTAATGGACTCAGAGCATTACTGACAGAATGACATGGTTGTATTTGTTACACTTACAACACGAAGGATTTAACACAACTAAAATACTCTAAATACAAAGAGCAGCTCTATTTTTTATGACTAGAGTTACACAAGTAAAGACTCTTTTGTTTTCATCTGAATATCTTTATCCTTGTGTATTTAAATGTGACGCGCCAAAGCGGTCACAGTGAAAGCTTTAAATGCAGGAAACGGACACAAAGTGCTATATTATTTTTCTTCAGCAGTCAACATAAAATTATTCTTGCTGTAAGCTATTGCAATTAGTACAAACTGACAGTTTTAAACCATTAAAGCTGCTATGGCAACAACGTATACATCACAAATGCTAAAATAGGGATATGGCGATCACAGAGTGAAACATGATCATTCAATACAAATCAATGCACATAACTAGTAACATAACGTTAGTTAGCTAAGCAGGTCAGATACTTTGGAATTTGCACAAAATGTAGCCATAAACATGAAAATGTGCTTTAGCGAAAACCAGCACAACATATTTGCAAATGCACTGAGAGAGAGTGTGAAGTACGAAAAAATAAATATAAAAATAAAACACACCACTCAAGTTATTAGCATGTAGCTAGCTTACATTAGCGCCATTCCCTTTGTAGGCCTGTGCACTACCATCACCAAACTCACCGTAATGAAAGTTTCCCACGTCTGGGTCATAAAAATAAGATGTTCTGTTGGTCATTCTGAACGAAATATCTCCCGGCTTTCTTCGAAAATCTGTTCTAGCAGCTATAAACCCCTCATTTTTTCTTTCAATTAGCAGATAGCCGCCATGGTAAACACCGACTCTTTACGTCATCAGACAGCGACAGTGATGACGGAGAGGGGCGGGGCAGGAAGGGATGCGACAGAAAAATAAAAGTCACATTTTTATTCCCCGATATAAAATAAACAATGAACGGTTATAGCTTTGTTTACTGTGAGTAAGAGCAGATGCTCGACATTACTTTGGAGTGTAGTTAGAGAAAAATATTTGAAAGCATCAAGTTACATAAAGCTGCTCTTTATGACGTAAAATCAGTTCCTACTTTGTATTAAATTTGTTATCATACTCATTTTGATTTATCACAGGACACATAATACAGGTGTACGCATCTTTAAGACTCCAATCAATGTTCCAGTAAATGGAGATCGGCCAATTAATATAATGACAGAAAGGAGCTGTTAATCTGTGTGGCCTTTTCTTCTGTGCATGTGTGCTATTGCCAAATTGATTTTATGTTTTGCAGACAAAATATGAAGTCATACATCTATTAAAAATGCAGAGCTTTAGTAATTGAATTACTTGCTGTAACAGATCAACCAAAAATAATGGGGGACCTCTTAATGGTTTGAATGTCTGCCTCATTATTGTAATTAAATTATTTTCTGTACTCACAGGTTTCTTAATTTGCTGAAAAAAAATGGGCTGATACTGGCACTCATTCACAAAAAAAAAGGTCAGTTTGGTTTTTCAAAACACCTTCAGGGTTGAACCAAATCTGCTGACACACCACTACACAGAATGTACTGTATAAAGATGGATTTAATTCTGAAGTGCTTTTTCAGACACCTAGAATACATTTTTTCATTGGTATCCAAATGTTGATTGTGACTGACAGCAGAACAGATTCTGCAGGTGAAGAATCTGTTTTGCGCTGGCTATGTCCAGCCTGTTTAATTCATCATGTAAGGTTTACCATTGAGCTGTTGTCAAAGGATTTCGATAGTGTTATTGTGCTTATCAGCTGATTTTGACAGCATGTAGTGATGTTAGGCAGAATAGCATGTCTCAAGTAATTCTGAGGCCAATACATCTCAGAGGTATGTATTGTACTTTTTACTGCACTACATTTATCTAACAGGTAGAGTTATTAGTTATTTTAATTAGGTAACTTAAATTAATCAGAATCAGAATCTGAATCAGAATTCCTTTATTGATCCCCGAGGGGAAATTGTTTTTGTTGCAGGTGCTCCTTACAAGAAAAAAATTAGAAGAGAAAAGAAAAAAAAGATATATATATAAAACAAAACATAAAAGACAAAATATAAAAACAAAATATATATACCAGGAAACTATAAGTATACACAAAAACAAAGCAAAAAATAGATAATAAAAAGAGTATTTACAAAAAGTATGTACAGAAGAATGTGCTTGTATATTGAATTTGGTCAACAGTGAACTGCAGTATAAATATGTGTGATCGAACAGGGAAAAAAAAGTCCAAGGGCCATTCAGAAGGAGGGGTTGTACAGTTTGATGGCCACAGGCAGGAACGATTTCCTGTAGTGTTCAGTCTTGCATCTTGGAATTGACACTTACAAAACATATATTTCCTTATAAATTAAAGGAGTGAGTAGCATTTAGTCGTATGTTGTGATGAGGTTGCAGATTGCAAATAGCTGAATACTCCTCACCTCACCCCTCCCTTTCCAAGCATGCAGGAGAATCTATGGTGTTTGTGAAACTCACGAAAAACACAAAGTGTTTGGTTTGTCCATTTTGTACTGCTGTAGAAACATGGAGAAACAAACTTATGAATCGGTCAATTGACAGAAAATGTATTGGCAACTACTTTGATAATCATTTTATTTTTCATGGAAAAACATAGTCATGGTTCACAGATGTGAGGATTTGCTGCTTTTCCTTTCAATGATTTCAATCATCTGTATTTATCTTGAATCATTTAGATGTTTGGACTGTTGGTTGGACAAAACAAACATTGTGAAGGTGTCACTTTGGGCTTTGGGTGATTATTGGAGAAAATCATCAGTAGACTCATCCAGAATGTCAATAATCATTAGTTATAGTCTTATACAAAATAGTTCAAAATGAGCTCCGCCTGCTTTAACATGAATGCATGAGTAACAATAATCTAATGATAATATCTAATCGTATAACAGTCACTGTGGGCAGTTTTCTGCATTGAGAAGTTTTACTTTTAATACTTTCAGCACATTTTCTTTTTACAGTTTTTACTACCATATTCAATGCCGTACTTTTACTTGTAACAGGGTTTTTGCAGTGTGGTATTAGTTCTTTTACTCAAGTAAAGGATCTGATTTCCTCCACCACTGCTGTCTCCCCTCTGTCTGTCTGCTTTCCTCCACTCTCACCCTCCCTGTTTCTTTCCACAGTAAAGAATAAAATCTGCGTTTTGTGTGTGTGTGTGTGTGTGTGTGTGTGTGTGTGCGTGTGCGTGTGCATGTGTGTGTGTCTCTGTGTGTGTGTGTGTATGTGTGTGAGATGGCAAGAGCAGATGTGCCCAAGAGGTCTACCAGCACAACCTTACACAGACAGGGTCATGCGTGTGTATGCACAAACGTGTGTGTATGAAACTCTGTGTATGACAGCGAAACTGTTGAGAAAATTAAATGTGATTTATTACACCCTCCAAAACGCTGCTATCTGCAGGTCCTGTGCACACGCGTGCGCGCACGCGCGCACACACACACACACACACTCACAAACTCACTAACATGCAGTCACATGAACCAACAAAAGGAGGAGCGCAGGAGGAGTGAATGATTTGTTGATAATATGTTTCTGTTGTGTATTCTCTGGGACTTTTCTGGTGAATCCATTCATCTTTAGTTCATTAAATGTCAGAAAATAGAGAATCTTCACTTTACAATGATATGAAACAAACTAAAGCTGCAGGTCCTTGTATTTGAGAGGGGTTGACCAGCTTGGCATTATTGCTTGTTAAATAACTTTGACAATCAATCAATTATCAACATTGCTGTCAATTAACTGATTTTGTGTTTCTCGGCTAATCATTGAATTGTCTAATTATTACAGATTTTTTTTTCTTTTCTTGTGACTTAAAGTTAGGATTTAGGTTGTGCAGACTTTTCCTGCTTGCTGCACCTGATAGAGGGATACTATCTTTGGCACATGGAGTTTGGTGACCCAGCGTAGCTCCAACTTCAACTCCAACCTGAACTGAAGTCTAATGAGCAAACTGAAGACATTTGTGTACTTAAATTTGAAGTGTTATGTATATATATATGGAGCAATTTGTCAGGAAACCAGTGGCTGGTTTATTCCCTGTCTTAAGTGAAAAGAATATGATGACTTGATGATTTACACATTTTAACATTTAATCCTGTATGCTTCATGTGAGCTGAAGCATTTTTAAACTTACTGAAGCCTATTTTCATTTAATTAATGTTAGATGCTTAGTCAAAGGTTCTCTATGGAGTGTCTGACCAGTATTAACTCTTTTTTTTGTGCTGGTCCCATTTTGATTGCTCTTGTGCACACACGCAGGGTTGCACATGCATGCAGTTGATGCAAAACATATTCCAGCCAATGGCCTTGTACTGATCAATAGGTGGTGGTAACATGTCAACAAACACAATAATGCATCAAACAAGGCAGTGAAGAAGAAGGCTGCAAGTTAGTAAACACAGATAGGAATAACACAGGTCATTGCTGAGGAAGGAAATGTATTCAGTACATTTGCTGGATGTCAAGGATTCACAGTGTGTTTTGGTGAGAAACTCTGACTGTGAGGAGAAACGTGTGTGTGTCCAAGAAAGCTCCACAGGGCAGCTTTAATGACATTACAATCAGAATCAGAATCAGAATTCCTTTATTGATCCCCGAGGGGAAATTGTTTTTGTCGCAGTGCTCCATACAAGGATAGAATTAGAATAAAATTAGAAAAGACAGAACAGACAAAGAAAATATATATATACAAAAAGCAAGTATAAAAAACTAAATATTTATATTGACAATATATATATATATAACAAAATGTACCACAAAATATAAAACTGAATATAAAAGATATAAAACTTATCAGATAAGATGCTGAAGACATCACCTTGTAGTTGTAGTTAGCGGACGTTGAGGTCGTATTTGTGTCTGTATCTGACAAAGAAGAGAATGGCTTCAGTTTAGGTGGATCCATACTGTACACATTAGGCCCTACAACACATAAGGAAAGCTGAATTGGATACAGATTACATCAGCACAGATTAGACCAACGCAAAGATGTTTTATGAAATCTCTGTCTCCATGGAACTAAAAGTTTGACTCCCCATGAAATCACTGTGAACACGGCAACATGTGTGTATGAGAGAGAGAGAACTGCTCATCCGTGACTTCTGAAGAGTGTGATGGAGAGGCTGGCGTTAATAATAGTTCGTACAGTCACACTGCCTCGCCTTCACGAGCAGAATTTGTGTTGGCTTGTCGGCTGTTTTGCGTTGGAATGTCTGGTTGTAGATTTGACTTTCTCTCTCCTCCCCCCGCCCCCCCACCCCCCCGCTGCCTGCAGCTAAATGGCAGAGCTTACCTAGATTCAGGTTACAGTAGGTTCAACAGGTGAGCTGCAGGCACAGAGGCACTGAGAGAGAGGGAGAGAGAGAGAGAGAGAGAGAGAGAGAGAGAGAGAGAGAGAGACCAGATTTGTAACTGGAATCCCCCTTATTTATGCCTAATAATATGTCTGTTTTTCTTTCAGGAAGTGAGGGTCATTCTTCTTCTCACATGGGTCCACCTGCTCTTTTGGGATGTATTCATTTCAGCCAGCATTCATCAAAACCAAGGCCTTAATGTTTTTTTAATATTTATAATTTTTTTATTTTCCAGAGAACAAAACAGACAGTAGACAATGACAACATAATCTACAAGACATCCCGTGCAACATTCATTACAGTGTCATACATTCCTACAACCAAACAAAACATTAAAAAAAAAAGGGGGGGGGGGGGGGGTACAGATGTACAGATTTGGTTCAAATGAACATTTTAGGGTAAAGATTCTGAGGCAGTCAGATTATTATTCTGTAACTCGTGTATTGTCTAACAAAAGTCCATGGGGCGCCTAATCCAGTGTCGTAGTCTTTGAGAGTTGAGGCTGCACTCTCCATTGAAAGTAAATCCAGGAAGTCCTTTAACCAGTTCTGTATATTATAGCAGTCTGGTGTACGGGATTTCCAGTTCATAAGTATTGTCCTCTTTACACAGAGGAAGGCTAATGCAACAATACGTTGTGTATTTCGACTTTCTACATTTTCTAATCTATTTCCCAATATACACAGAGCAGGACATTGTGGAATATGGACATTCAGTATAGTCTTTAGAACATTTATTACCTCAGTCCAAAAATGTTTGACCGCTGGGCAGGACCACAGTAAGTGTACAAGAGTGCCAAGCCTACCACAGCCATGCCAGCACAGTTCAGAAGCATTTGGATCTATTTTTTTTAATTTATGTGGTGTGATATACACCTGTGTATAATTTTCATTTGAATAATTTCGTATCTGACACAGTTGGACATAGATGTTGAACGTTTCAATATTAAGTCCCATTGATCTGAAGTAAGGGACGAGCCCATGTCGCCTTCCCATTGTATTTTGGTGGGAATAGGGAGGGAGAGAGGGTCATCGGAGGGATAGACTTAATATCCTATATACACTTGAGACAGTTCCTCGCCCAGTAGCAGCCTTGCTAAATTTACCATCAAGGATACTTGCAGATCCCAGTACGATTGCCTTTGATGTTAGTTTTTTAAAGATGGATCTCAGCTGTAGGTATTGTAGAAATGCAGTGTCATTCAAACAAAACTGTACTTTAATCTCATCAAATGGTATAATATTTCCGCCTCTTACAATCTGCCCCACCTGGGAGACATTATGATTTTGCCAACTGTTCTCTGCTAGTATTTTACCACCAGCAGTTAGCAGCGGATTATTCCAGATCAGGCATGATGGTAGAGATGCTCCATTTATAAACAGTTTTTTATGTATTGCCTTTACAATTTCACAAGAGAATTCAATTAACACATTATTTAGTTTAAAATCATACTTTGGATGGTACCATAATGACTTTATAGAAATCGATTTATTATATTCAGATATGGTCCTCTCTTCCATCCACTCCCAGCTACCTACTGCATATTGATTTTTATCTTTGTATGCCCATGACAGTGGATATCTGGCATTGTATGCTAAATAATAAAGATGAACATCTGGAATACCCAGTCCTCCTTTGTTTCTAGGCATGGCCAACTTTTTACGATTGATTCTAGGCTTTTTATCACGCCATAAAAATCTTGAAAATAATTTGTCAATTTCCTTGAACCATTGCTGGGGAAACTTTAATGGTATGGCTGATGTAAGAAAGGAAAGTCTGGGCAGGAGGTTCATCTTTATTACCTCTGCTCTTCCCCACAGCAATAAAGGCAGGACCGTCCATCTCTTTATATCATCCTTAATTGCTTTCAACATACTAGGGCCATTTAAATCAAATATCTTACTGATTGGGAATCTGATGTTTATTCCAAGATACTTGATACCTTGAGGTTTCCACACAAAGGGTCAAAGGGTGCAGAGCCAAGATGTGCTGCAAAGGTATGGTGATTAAGAGGAATAGCCTCACTCTTATTGCAATTAATTTTATATTCTGATAATTGACCAAATTTTTCTATAAGTTCACTCAAATTAATACCCGTTATATTTTTGTTTGCTCGTATGGCACAGGTCAGAGGCTCTAGTGCTAAAATAAAAATGGCTGGTGAGACTGGGCAGCCCTGTCTTATGGATCTGAACAGTTGAAAGGGATGGGATATCACACCATTTGTTTTAACCCGAGCAGTTGGTTGATAATACATTGCCTTGATCCACTGCATACATATTGGGCCAAAATCAAATTTGGTTAATGCATGAAATAAAAAAGGCCACTCTATTCTATCAAAGGCTTTTTCAGCATCCAGCGATATTGCTACCACTGGATGCTGAAGGGTTGAGGCTCTTACCATCACATGGAGGAGTCTCCTCATATTATTGGAGGCCAGGCGGCCTCGAATGAAGCCGACCTGGTCCAGATATACCAATGTGGGGATTACCTTTTCCAGGCGTGTTGCAAGAATCTTGGCAAATAGCTTATAATCATTATATAAGAGACTCAATGGTCGGAAATTACTCATTTGCATATGATCTTTTCCTGGCTTTGGGATTAAAGAAATTATAGCAGATTGCATAGTCACTGGCATTGACTGTTTAGAGATAACATCATGGTAGAGCATAGTGAGAAATGGAGTTAGTGTGTCCTGGAAACTTTTATAAAACTCTATACTGTAGCCATCTTCACCTGGGGTTTTTCCAGATGAGAGCGCTTTAATAGCAGATTGTACCTCTGTTTCCAGAACACATGTCTCCAGTTTCTCCCTATCTTCAATCTTTAAAGTGGGCAAAGGTATGTCCTTGAAGAAACTGAAGAAAACCAAGGCCTTAATGTTAAAATGGGGAGCACTGCTTGTGTTCTGTTTCTTCATCAGTTTCAACCACTTTTTTTTTCTCAAGCTACTATTTTTTCAAAACTAAGAATTAACTAATGCGCTCCACTTAAGGTTTTGTTTTGTTATTCATTTATTTCTTTGTTTACCAAATTTCACAAAAAAGTATGCTGAATTTTTCCCATTAGAAGCATCACCTGGATTTTATGTCTCTGTGTACACAAAGTTGTGTTTTTTCCTGGCAGAGGACCACAGTAAACCAGGTCTCCTTGATCTTAAGCAAATAGAAAATACTAATAGAACTAAGAAAAAAATAGGTTTCTACTGCCAGAAATAATGGGTATCCTGTGGTAGAATTAAGGTATACTGGTATTACTGGTATACTAGACAAGGTTTTACTTCTTTACACATCATTTTACTGGCTGACAAAATCATCTGTATCAGGAAACTTGTTCCAGCAGTGCTGTCCTTACCCATTATTCATCCTGTATCAGAAGTATAGTCTTGCATGTTTAAAACTTTAATAACAGTGTAGCATGCCTGATGAAGAGCAGCCTGTCGAAGTCTGTATTTGCATAGCTATGAAGTCAGTCTGTGCATTTGTGTGTGCACGCACATTCGCATGTGTGTCTGCCTCATCCTTAGCTGGCTTGTTTTGGCCTCAGGGTCCAACTCTGTTCTGTCAAGCATCTGTCTCTGCCTGTTTGTTGAAACACACACTTACACACATGCATGCACACACACACACACACACACACACACACACACACACACACACACGTTCAAAACATTAGACTGTTATAAATATGGTGCTAAATCAAGGCATGGCTGCAAAAGTTTTAATTTATTTCACCATTTATTTATTTCCCCTTGTTTATTCAGGGAAGTTTCACTGACAGGACGATTGTCTTATGCAGGAACGCCCTGATCACATTTCCACAGTTACACACATTCACACCTGGAAGCTGCCCAGTACAACCACAGTCTCATCTGCAGCCACTGAGCAGCTCTATTGGAGCAATGGGGCTTAATTTACCATTTGTCAACAATTAGCCTGGAGCACCTTTCCAAAGCATACCCCAAGTAAACCGAAAGCTGTTCTTGATCTATTTGGAGTACATGCATGGCTTTGGTCTCTTTTGAAATCCAACACTCTGCTATCTGAAGAAGTCAGAATCACTGTAAGTGCTACTGCTACTGGCATTGTAATAAAAACATGAACACAGTGAAGTAGGTTTTTATTTATGAATATATACTTTTTTTTTGCAAACAGATGCCTGCAGAGGACTTTGTCTGTCACTTATTAGCTAGAAACACAATGGGACCACATGGAGCCTTACACTAGTCCAAGTTCAATAAAAAATCCTAACAATACCAGAGAAAAAGAATATTTTGTTTTTCTAATGTCATGTCTAGGCGGGCAATTAGTCTAGTTTATCTAGATAAATATTTCTATTTATATTTAGGCAATTCATAGTTAGGACATCTATCTTTATGTTTAGGCAACTGGCAATTGCAATTGGCTTGATCTTCACACAAGGAAGAGAAAGAGACACTTCCTTCCAATGCAGACTGGTCAGTGTGCAGCAGCCTTTTTGAAACCAACATATTAGTTAGAACTCAGACAATGTGGAAGATATTTACCATGCCAACCAATTTGAAATGATAAAACAGCTTTCTGTGCATTGTTGAGCGTTTTCGACAAAACACTTTACTGGATTGGATTTTTGGGTTAGGTAGGGATGGTGGTAATGAGGGAGGGGCTAGCACTGCTTTTTCACTTTCCCTGCCCAGATTTATCTTGCCAGTCCAGTTGGATTGAACCAGCTATCCTCTGAGCATGAGCTTGGCTTTCTAACCTTTAGTCCACTGCACAGGTCACCAGATCACTTCACAAAGCTGGCTAAAAGCTGTGTGTATACTGTAGCTGTCAGCAACTTGCTGTGACAACTCTAAAGTTTATGCATTTCATCCATAAACCAGGGGCATGTGTTCACAGTGGTGCTCTAAAACACTTCATTTGGTTTTCATTTTCCAGACCTTCAGACTGAACGTTTCAGAGCAAGCCTCTGAAAGTGGCTGAAAGACGAGGGAACCTTCATGTGAAGTCCAAGTTTTGTCATGCAGCTGATCATGAATGAGTCAATGATTTGTTATAAGATGCTCTTTTTCCTATTGCAGAGCAGCTGCTGCTTGCCATCACTACAGCACAGCATGATGCCTGAAGTCCTGGTGGACCTGACTTGAATTACCCAAACCAACATTAAGTCAGGTCATGAAAATCTGTCCCACTGGACTTGCATCTTCACTTCCTGCCATAATTAGAACAATATGAGGCTGCTGAATATTACACACATCAACAAAATGAGTATGGCTGAAGATGAACCATCAGACAAAACCATTTTGACCTCAGAGAAGGACAAATCTGCAGAGACATATATGTCACTCTTCCAGTGTGCATATTCAGAACTAGCTTAATATTAGCATGTAGTATACTGTAGAACTGGGTTTGTTGACTGCTGGACTTAATTCCTTATTAATCTGCTGGAAGGTATGTTTATGGGTAGCCTTTTTCTAGTATTGATTAATAAGGTTGCTTATTTTTGTTTATTCTGATACGTTATACTTCGAATTGAGGAGCAAATATAACTATAAATGCTGTGCTTGTCTTGTGGGAGTTGGCAAATGTTCTGTCTAGGAGTCTGTCCAAGTTGGTCAAGCATAACAAGTGTCAGCCATAGTGAGAAATTTGGGCTTAAATTTGTTCAAGTCCATTATAACAAGATATACTCCTACAGATATACAGGTACCTGATTCCAGCAGTCCTAAGTGTGTATGCAGTGCTCCATAATGCTCCGAAAAACTTCATTTGGCTCCAGGAGGCACACAGCAGCCTGAGTCTCCTCCCTGGAGTCCTAATCGTCCATGACCACACCTGCTGCATGACAGATGTGGAGAATCGCACCACCTGTGATCACACACACGACATAAATAAAAGATCAGTGTCCATTTCCTTGAAGAATAAACATCACATCCTTTAGTCCAACAGAGGCCTAGAGAAGGGGTGTTGCTGGGTGTGTGCAGGCAGGTATAGCCACCATCCCAATGGTTCAGTAACCAGGAGGGTGGGAACTGAATGAAAAGCTTGTTTGTGCATAAGGTGTGTTTGTTACTTCAGTGCCAGTATGACAGCCATCAATTTCACTAACACAGTAGTTAATGCCTCATGGGCAGCCGAGGGTGCAAAGCTTCACCTGCTGCTGTTAAATGCTGCTGCTGTCAGTCGATGATGAATGATTTAGTCCTGGAAGCTGAGTCACTGGACTACAGCATTGTCTATCACCTCATAGTGGTCTGTTGGTATCAGCATACCTCTTGTTGTACATTAAACATATGGTTCATTAGGACAGAGAAGCGTGTACAGCAAAGTCTGACTTACAGTAAGTAGCCAATGAGGGCTTCTTCAACCACTTTTAAAATGCACAGTAGCACCAATGGGACCTTTTGGACCAGAAAACAAGGACTGCCTTGTGCGTGTTGGTATACAAACTAAGCATAGCAGGGTTTAGTGCAGGTTTTTCAATTACAGAAACGACCCATTACACAGCGTTAGTGCTAACCACCTCTGGATGTGGTGCCTATGTTGAGAGGACCAGATACTGTTTGTTATAGCAAAAGAGTATAGGAAGTATAGAAAGAGTTAAAGAAAGAAATTGTGCAGCAACTACGTACAATGAAAGCAACTAGCACAAACCAAGTAGAACACAGCAGAAACAAGATCATCCTGCTCCTTTAGGGCTTGTAAAGATGCAATGAGGGATATGATTCATGACTATCACTTGAGCTGCTGATCACAAAGTTCACAATGAGTCCACTCCAAATGCTGATCAGTTCCACCAGGCCTCCCTGTCAAAAAGCCAGGCTCCTCTTACGACGTGTTACTGCCATTCCCACACTGTCCTCTTCACCTCTTCATGCTCACTACATTAAATGTATTTTGCAGCTGAAATTTGTCACACATGTATAACATCAAAACATGATTTAATGTGATACATTCATTTTTCCTCCAGTAAAAACCATCAGGTCAAAATTTCATTCTGTCCAGTATTTTGGTTTATGTCCAAATACCTAAACCAATGAAATCAGCTTCAGCTGTACTTTTTTATTTTAATTAGCAAATATTAGCATGATAACATGCTAGCTCTTACAATGCATCCTGTCTGCACCAAATTTCATGGCAACCCTTCTAATAGTTGGACCAAATTGGTAAACCAACAACCAATCATTTCCATCACTACAGCAGGAAAAGCTAAACCATTATGCTCATCAGCTGCCGACCCAGAACAAAGAACACCACCCACATCCCAGTTATAACAAATCACTCAGTGGATACAGGCAATAAAAACCTACATCACACTGTAAAGTCTTTACAGTGCAACACACACGTTCATGTATTTACTGATAGAAAAATGAACAGTGAAATCCTGATAACAGTTGTCATGCAAACAAATGCCAAAAAAGCATCACGTTACAGCTGTGTGCAGGGGTGTTTTACAGCTGCGTGGCTGTGTATGAAGCAATCTGGCTTGAGTTTGAGATGTAGAGCAAGACAGAAGTGATTTAGAGTAGTTTAATTAAGTGGATTGATGGAGAACTGATTGTCTGGAAGCTCTGACAAACTGTCCACGCTACAGACCTTTTCTGTTAAATGAAAACTTTCTGAACACCTCAGTGTGAGAGCTGAGATCAGTGTTAGACTCTTCAGAAGAAAAAGTTTCTTTCCCTTGTGTCTCTGTTTTCTCACCACAGTCTTGATAACTTTGATTTTTTTTCCTTGATATATATGTGAGTGTCTGATTCAAATGCCTCTTTTGAGCTACTCTCAAGATCTTTTTAATATTTTGGTCATAAAATCATATTTTTATGCTGTACTGCCTACAGCGCTGCAGAAGCTAAGAACTATGAAATCTGACAGACTGCCCTTAGATTAAAGCTTTGCTATGCAAGAAATACACCCGTCTTATCAAATGTAGTCAGGAATGGGTTAAAGAGAGAAGCGCGTTGCGACCTTTGAGGCTCCAGATTTGTCGAATTTGTTTGTCGAAAAGAAAAACTAATGTCAGGTTTTGTCATCAAGTTCATGGAGAAGTGACAAACCAACATGGAGCCCTCAGTGGCAAAAACCTGACTTCAGCACCAGGAGTGATAAATATAAAACAATGCTAATACTTTGAGGAATACCATGAGCATGAGTAACATCAAGCTTCATGGAACAAGGAGAGACCTGTTGCAGCAGGCAGGGCTGGAAGATGTTTGGAAGTGTTCACAAATGTGGAGAAACCTCACTGTCATTTCCATCAGGAGATTTTTATGGCAAAAAAAATCATTACAACATCTTGTCTTCATGGTAATTACTTGAGAATTGAACATACTAAGCTGAACATACTGAATATAATTATCTATGTATCTATTCTATTTTTTGATAATTGATCAACTTTCAAACAAGATGTTTGTCTCCTCGAGTGAGTTCTCCTCATTCTGCGCCCTGCCTTCACACAACACAACAGAAATGATAAGATATTGATAAAAGAGGTCTTTTAATGGTGATATATGTAGAGAAAACTCTGTGTGGGACAATAATATCCCACACAGTGACTGCATGCTTTTGCCATTACTATCCAATGATAATAAGATTAGATGGGACAGAGAGACAATATACAACCACCTGTCATCATGTGACAGAACTTCCACACTTCGTTCATCAGTCATGTGATGCCAACTGAGTAAACTCCATGACTGTTTTTCATAAAACTAGCTACTCAGATTTCTCTCAGCTTCAGGAGTTTATACAATCGAAGATGTTACTTTTTAACGTTCCTCTTTTGAATATTTAGGTCTGTTTTTCTTAAAAAGTAGAAACTTGAGCTTCTGGAAATATGAAATCGTGCACCACCCTGCGAATGGAGAGCATTAATGTTTTATGGTCCATCAGTCGATGGAATCTTGGCTCCCTGAGCGAGTGAGTGAAGGAGAGAAGACAGAAAGTGCGTGACAAGAGAAAAAATGGATGAGAGACATACAGGTGCTTCAGTTCCTTCAGTCTCTGTTCCCATCCCTGCTGACAGATCAACACAGCTGGACTGGATAATCCACAAAGAAAGTACTGGGAAGAAAGTGAGCATGAGAGGCAATGTAAAAAACAATGAAAGAGAGGAAGAAGAGGAGGAAACCCCTGAGAAGAAACATGCAGCCATGTATCACTCAGTAATCCGTGGACTGACCTCTTCAGTGGCAGATTTAGTACAGAAGTACAGATGACGCATCGCAAGGTTCCAGCTTTCTCAGGAAATCTTATAGACACCTGATGGACCTGATGATGATGATGGACTCCATGCCGAAAACATTCTAACTTTACTATCAATAGCTCTTATATTAAAATTAACATAGGAGCAAGTGTCTCTCAGTGAGGTTGAATGACTTGCCATCCAGTTTAGTGCAGACTTTCATATCTGAGTCTAATGACTTTGGTGAACTTCTAGAGGTCAAAATTGTTCTTTGTCCAATACTTTAGTTTTGCAGGTAATAGCTTTGTTAGCCAATGTTAGCACACTAACAGGCTAAACCAAGATGATGAACATGGTAAACATTATATTTGCTAAACATTATGTCATATTGTCATAGTGAGCATGTTAGCATGATGAAATTAGCATTTAGCACAAAGCACTAAGTACAACCACAGAGCTGCTAGCATGCCTGTAGACTTTTAGAGTCAAAATAAATGTGGCACGGATGCAGCGCAACACGTCCACTGTGGTAGAACGCAACTGAAGCTGCTGCCCTGACCACAGAAGCAGGGCACACCTGCGCAGGCTCATCTCTATTTTCTTTTATATGGTTGGTCTATTTTTTTCTCTTTACATGGCTATGCAGCCCTCCAACAGGGTTAGGGTGGGGTTCATAGTACATAGTACTGTGTAAAAAATTGAGTGCAAGCTGTTTACACAGTGTCCATGTATTTCAGCTGTTAGTCTTGTTCTTGTTTCTGTTTCTGCCTTGTGTAAGGAACTGCAGAGATTAAGTAGAGAGAAAGACCACATGATAAAGAACTTAAGAGCTTGTGAGAATATAAAAATGAGAGACCAGTGCCAAGAGATTTAAAAGGAATGAGTGATACCACCACCAGAACATCACACTGAGGTTATGACAGAATATTGTAACCCTGAACTTTCAGCTGGTGGTCACAAAGTAAATGTAAATGAAAGTAAATGAAAATCTACACTAAATCAGACACATAATAAACTCAAGGTGAAGTTCTTTCTTTCATTGACAATGCTCTGCATCACATTAAACCCCCCTGACTATCCCCTGAGCTGCTGATGTTAGCCAGCAAGGGACATGGGAGTGTGCCTACGTGTGTGTTTGTGTTTAGCTCAGATCTCAGAGCCAATCAGAAACAGTTATTTCTCTCCAGTCTCTCTCCTTTTTCCTCTCATCTCTGCACATTCATGAAGCAGATTCACAAAGCCCTGGGACAAGAACACATTTGTTACATACATGTTCCTGCATACATGACTTAAAGCAGTCTTGGGTAAACTGGCGTCTACTCATGTCTTTCCATTGATTTTGTATGAAATCGCTCTCTCCAGACTTTCTGCAAATGTCTTGGAAAAGACATTATAACTGTGGTTGAACCCAAATGAAGTTTCCTCCTGCACTGTACATGTCACTCTCATATTGGCTGGTAAACAGCTGAATAAGCCAACATGATATACATGTTTGATGTATGAAACATCTGTATGATACTCTAGTTGGAGTTAATGAAGTTCATGCTTTTTTAAACAGTAGTTCATCAATCTGCTCTATTCAGCATCTGACCTGTTTAACATTTTAACCAGGTTGCTCAGGCACTGTTCATCATAGAGCAAAACCATAGAAATGAGTATGCACATACTGCTCCAAAGGGCACACATATTCTCTCACACATCAAAAAACAGTTCAAGAAGCCTGTCAAAACAGGATGCAAAGTTTGTTATTACTTACAATGACCCACTTGTATTTGTGCACATAAGTTTGTGTGTGAGGAAAAAGAATGTGGCACAAGAATGCCGGTGAGATTTGGCCCATGGAGCTGGCACCAGCCACCGTCATCACAATGATAAACTGATGACTGAACTGTGTATTTATGTGTGTGTCTGTGTGTACAATGCTGTTGGATAGCAGAAAAGTGCAGAGAGAGCAGAGAGAAGGTGCTGAGTGATGTCAAAGTACAGTTGTCTCTTGCTTGAGACAACTAGGGATTAGAAAAGAATGACTGAATTCATGTTGTAAATCTGGCAGACATCTGAAGAAACATGATTTTTAATATATATGTGCATAATTTTTACATCTACACATAGAGAGCGTCTGTTGGAATGAATGTCCGCGCCATCCTGTCAAGCTTGTCACACTCCCATCATCTTGATGCACAGGTGGAAAGTTTGCAAGAGCGCTTTAAGGACTTCTTGTCCAGCATGGTTTGAAAAATGAAAAGTCTTTCAAAGGTTTGCCACTTGGCACTAAACACAAAGAGATGAAAAATCAGGACATGACTAAAGTGAGTAGGATTCTTCCTCTGGGAACCATGAATGTCTGCATAAAGGTTTGTGCCAATCCACAGTTATCAAAACATTTCACAAATAAACAGGAAGCCAACCTGCAGGTGGCACAGCAGGAACCAGGATCACAAAAGTCAGTCAGGATGTGTTTGACCAACTAACCAACAGACCAGCACTGCCATATGTAGAGCGACACTGCCAGCGCAGCTAAAAATGGAAACTTCAAAATCTAAAACCTGAAGCCATTTCTATGACATCTGTAAAACTCCGTCCGCTGATGAAGACCATGTGATATGATTGAAAGCTCATGAGCTTTATTCTGTTGGTCCGAACTCTCATTTTTCAACTAAAGTGCCCCAACAGCGTGTTAACAGACTTACGTTAAAGGTTTTACAGGCTTTTTCATCTCTTTCTCCCCTAAGTGAAGTAAATAAAAGTGAAGGTTGGCCTCTGTTACAAAGACCTATTCATATAGGTTTGTTTAGACTCTGACATTGGGAAACAAATGAGTATGTCAGCGACTTAAGTGGTTCCAAATGGTACCACCAAGATCAAACCTATCACACAGTCAATGTGCACAATATGTTAAGACTCACATTTACCGTTACACCGGTTTTGTTATGAAAAGCCCAGACTTAACATTTCTACAGGAAAAAGAAGGCTTCAATCCTGTAAATTGCTATGTCAACATGGCCAAGGTATGGTGCCAGTGCTTCAACACTGCAGATATGACATATGGTTTCAGGGCTTGAGGGACAATTGAACTGTTAAAATGTTCCCATCCTGTTTAATTCAATGTAAATCTTATCTGGGCAGATCACATGAAAAATATGCACTGCCTGCCAACTTTTTGCAAAGTATGCGTCAGCGTGTGTAGCTGCCGGCCCAGGCTTGATAGCTAAGGACAGATTATTATAATTGGCTAATCTGTATTCAGAAGCTGTAATGTACCTCAAGAGGGAGAAAAGAGATGAAGAAGGAGGTGCAGAAAGAAAGAAAGAAAGCAAACCGTGTAAAGGAACAGACAGCGATAATGTTTCCATCAGGATTGGCTGTGTGAAATGGAAGTCAAGAGTCTCACAGAGTGAGAGCGAGGGGTAGTTAGAGCAGAGAGAGAGAGGAGATGAATGGAGGAGGTGAAGGAAGGAGCGTAGGTGTAGGAGGGGATGGAGAAGCAGCATTCCTGACTCCACAGTTACAGAACAGGACGAGAAAGAAGTTAATCTGAAATCCAGATGCCTTAAAGACCAACAGAGGGTCAAACTAATCCACACACACACACACACACATACACACACA
The DNA here is from genome assembly GCA_037975065.1 of Chaetodon trifasciatus. NCBI lineage: Eukaryota > Metazoa > Chordata > Actinopteri > Chaetodontiformes > Chaetodontidae > Chaetodon > Chaetodon trifasciatus. The sequence continues at coordinate 7,360,504 of JBBMOE010000010.1, read as the reverse complement.
CACACACACACACACTGAAGGCACTCCATCCCCTCTCCTGCTCTCTCTTTCACAGACCTCAGGACCTCGGTGGCTTTACAAGTCAGCAAACACCCACAGGACTACAGCCTCAACTGGATACTTTTGTTTTTACGCCTGTTTTTCTTGTAAAAGTCCAACTTTCCCGCCTGCCGTCAAAACTAAAGGACTTGTTTTGGGGTCTGTTTTGTACTTAAACTTAATTTTATTTTTTTTCCACCTCTGGAGGAATTTCCAGGTGAGTCTCTTGATGTTTTTCTAACGAGAACTTGTTAAATGCTCCCAGATGGAAAAGTAACTTTAACAGAGGCTGTTGTTTGGGTTAAGTTTTGATACGGTTTTCTGTACAGTCCTCTGGTTTAATGTGGAGATTCACATTTAAAATTGCCCTTCACATGTTGATACAAAAGCCCAGACGTTTGCATGGCTGAACGTTCCTCCAGCACTTTGAGCCACACACTTAACTGAAGTTGATGTATGGCTGATGACTAATTGTGCTCGTTTACAGCTGCCAGTTAGATAAACTGAGGTTGTCTAATGAGTGTCAAAAGGCTGCAAGACCGACAGCTAAAGAGTCACATTCGTCTTTGCAACATCAAAGAACAATGTTTCACTTTGAAATCTGATTTCATACTTTCTGCCACGCAGTGACAGATATGACTGGTGTCACAGTAACTCATCTGCTGACTTGTGTTAAGTCAAATTGCTGTTTATTTTGGTCTACTGAGAAACTTTTCATCCACAGCTACGCTGTGAAATAGAGCTTGTCTTCCACAGCTTTTGAACTTTTCTGACCCACATATACCCTGTAATGTATTTTTGCCCCCCACCCACCAAAAACAGCTGTTATAGCACAAGATTCCCATATGATTGTGTTCAAAGAGGATCTGAAGTTGCAAATATTTATATTTAGATTTGATATTGTGCAAGACAGAGAAATTTTTGCTAAACACTGGTTGTTGCTGGGAAAGTTTACTTAAACCAGGTCCTTTTGGTGAAGTGCTTTTAAAATATATTGGTACCAATGAGCACTTCAGGCAAACAGAGACTCTATATAAATACACTCTTAAGTATTTATTAGCCACATGCAGCTTTGTTTTAATGACTAAAGGGGGGTAGCTTTCAGCCATAATGAGCCAGAGAGAAGATTAAAGCTGGCTAAACTTCGCCTAGACTGTACAAACTATTTTAGGTTTGCTTTAAAACCACCTGAGCTTCTCTCTGTGCCACTGTAGCAAGCCATGCTAAAACTTTAAGAGATTTACAGCCAATACTTGTTTAGAAAATCTGACAGGAATCTGTCCCTGAAATAGTTAAAGCAATCAATTAACATACAGGCACTTACTCAGTGTACACGCCAAACTTTGTGACACAAAAGAAAAAAAAGACATTTGTTCCATGTTTTTAACCCACATGACTGACACGTTTGACCACATCTATATATAAAACAGACTTCTAAAACCACCGTGGACTACTTAGCCTCAGAAGTTTCTCAAGAATATTAAAAAGTTGTGTCACATAAATTTAAATAAATTACCATAAGACATTTGTTAGTGAAGTGAGGAGGACTAGGGATAATGATCACATCAAAGAAGTCCCCTGAATATAAATGTCCAAATATGTTTGTCATTCATAAAACATTTATTTTAAATTTGCTAAATAACCCTCTGGACAAGGTTAGTATCCAACAGCAAAACTCCTCACATTATGTTGAAAGAGATTTCTGAATGAGGATATATGGGCAGCACAAGATATTACAGACTTGCATGGAAAACATGTGGGACTCATATTGTAGTCCTTTCTTAACATGTGTTATCTTGAATAGAGCAGCTGTGACTCGGTTGGCAGCAGTGTAATGCTTTTGACATAAAGATGTATTGGCCTCACTCAGGCATTCTTTAAGGAATACACCATGCATTAAGGAACGTGTTTGCTTTGGTTTGTCTATTTAGTTGTGTTGTATTTGCAGTACTTTTGTCTTTTTGGTTGCATTGTGAACATTTGCAGCACACTTGTTGGCAAATGATGCTTGTATTTTCTTAAAGGTCCACTGTTTCAATTTAGTGCCATCTAGGAGTGAGGTTGCAGATTGCAACCGGCTGAATAACCTTAGCGTCACCCTGCCCTTCAAGCATGTAGGAGAGCCTATGGTGGCTGCAAAAAATGCATAAGGTGCTTTCTAGAACCAGTGTTTGGTTTGTCTGTTCTGGGCTAAAATAGAAACATGCAACATGGTGGACTCCATTGTAGAGGACCCGCTCCCTCTGTAAATATAAAGACCTCACTCTAAGATAATGAAAACATGATGATTCTTAGTTTCAGGTGATTATACACTAAAGACAACATAACAATAAATATTAGATTATAGTTCTGCCTATAGATTCCTCTATTCCTCCACACTGGACCTATAAGTTGCGGTGCATTGAGCTCTCTTGGCCACCGTAGAACTGGCATTTATTAATCTACTTCTCATTGTTGCCTTTTGGTAATATAACCACAGGGCAGCATAGCATCCTACTTACCACCATCATTGTACAAGCCCTCCACTGGAGCAGCTTTAACAACGAGGCCAAGGAAATAGTTCTCATGAAAACTTTCTATCTCTTCAGTACGACTGCCAGCTTCAGTTTAAGCTTTTGGTTGGGTGTGCGGATTAGAAGAAGAAGGAGAAATCCTTTATTAGTCACAATGAACACAACATGCAGAGTTGGAAGGGGGGGGGGAATTCTTGCTCCGCTTTTAACCCATCCTTGGTCAGTGCTTCCTCCGCGGCAGACCAGGAGCGGTGGGCTGCCAGCCGACCGGCACCCATTGATTGGTGATCTTCTTGCATGTTTTTAGTGGGGGTATATTTTATGGAGGATACCCCAGGTGAGCACGGGGAGAACATGCAAACTCCACACAGAAAGGCCCCCTTTTTCCTCGAGCAGCAGGCACTGAAGGCATGGTGGAGGACACGCCACCAGTGCCCACAGTGGGATTCGAACCGGGAGCTTCTAGCTGTGAGGCAACAGTGTTACCACCTGTTCCACCGTGCCACCATCATTATTCCCAGTTACTGAGTTTACATTGCTGATTACTCAAGAGAACTCAAAGTGACAAACTCAGATTAAACCACACATCAGCTTTATTGATTTCATACTACTTTTAGACCAAATAATAAATACAGCACTGTTTACTGCTAAATAATAAATAATAACGTTTATTTTTCCGACACATAATCCTGCTATTATTCAATATGTGGTCTGCTAAAGTGTTAGATAATGATCCAGTTAAATACTGGGAGGGTTTCTATGTTCTTTAAGGTACAGTAAGCTACTACAGCCTTTTCTGTTTCTGCTCATCCTTTATTCATTAAACTATTCCTTTGCTTCCTGTCCTTTCTCTTCATGATGGCATGATGTTGACTTCTTGCACAGTTCATTCACTGATCATGAAGAAGCCCATATAGGAGGAAACAAAGAAGTGACGGATGAATTTTGGCAGGACTTTGAGAAACCCCCTGTGTGCCAGTGAACATATGATTGTAATAAGGCAGGTCGGGCAGTGCAGTGCCCTGGCTCTTTTGGTGAAGTACAGCACTTAATCTCTGTCAGGTGAGCGTCTGCGAGGGGTACTAAGTGATTTAAATGTACAGGGAAAACATTTTCTGATCTTCTCATCTGTTTTCTCTCTCTGCTCTTTCTACTCTGCTGCCCTTTCCTCCCCGACCAGACTTCCCTTCCTTTCCTTTCCTCTCTCTCCATGCACCACCTTGACTCGTCTGTTTTTACGTTCTCCTCACATTCCCCTTCCTGTCCCTCTATCTGTCTCCAAAGTACTAACACAAGAGATCTGGTAAATCCATTAGAAGAGGACAGGAGCAGAGAATTAGCTGGTTGACAGCGTTTACCTGTGATCATCATAACAGCAACACTAGAAACTGACTGAATTGACACCTTTATTGCTCTGTAAAGTCAAGGTAAAAGCTATTGCAACAACAGGTTTCAGTCCTACCTGAGCTGTATTAAAAGTGAGGGTTACTGAGCAGCTGCGTGTAAAATTTGATAAAATGCATCCAGTATCCTTTCAGCATGTCATTTAGATTACAGAGCCGATGACCACTTTTGCACAAACAATATGGGACATTTATTGTTGGCCATAGGTGTAGTGTGTCCCATTACAAGTTTCAGATACTGGCTTCTTAAAAATGTCAAGCACAAATTTTTACGATCTTAGCCACAAGGTGGCAAAGTCATTAGAGACCTGAGGGCACAAGTTCAACTCTGGTGACACATAACATCCCTCCTGCATCCTTGACCGCAGCAATGACTCTTGAACATCTCCAGATCTTCTGATCTGTAGGTGACCCTGACTCCTGACCTCCCTGTGGAGGATGCAAAAGGCCAAATAATCATAATATGAGGATCTAATCTATGGCAATCTGTTATTTAAATTAACAGTAATTCAAATTACTACACTTTGTGACAAAGTTGGCTACTTGATAACATTTTGCAAATAGTGGAGCCAGATGTTTTTCTTAGGTGTTGGTGGAGACCAAAACCAGACCTAAAAGAAGAGTATGTCTGTTGTTTTTACAGCTCGTTTACACTGCTGCCAAGTGGTCATTTCAGTTAATGTGGGTTTATGAACCAATGACTACCTTTTCCAGATATCTCAACTGCATGTTACAGTCAACTGCTAAAAAACATCATGAGACATGGCTGAAAGTTTCAGGTAAAATTAGCAAGTGGACCTTGAGAAAAGATTACTTTTTCAACTTCTAGTCATGACAGCCGCATAGCTTTGCGTATGTAAAATCATAATATCTCAACTGTTGGATACATTTATATCTCCCTCAGGATGAATTGTTTTTGTTTTGATGGGCCCCTTAATTTTGCCATTAATGGTTCAAACTGGGTGGCACGGTGGCGCAGCAGGTAGTGCGCATGCCTCACAGCAGGAAGGTTACCGGTTCAATCCCCAGGTCAGACGGGGGCCTTTCTGTGTGAAGTTTGCATGTTCTTCCCATGCTTGTGTGGGTTCTCTCCGGGCACTCCGGCTTCCTCCCTCAGACCAAAAACATGCTCATTAGGTTACTGCGATTGACTGGCGACCGGTCTAGGGTGTACCCTGCCTCTCGCCCGTTGACAGCTGGGATAGGCCCTAGCCCCCCGCAACCCCGAAAGGGATGAGGTGGGTATAGAAGATGAATGAATGAATGTACAAACTTTTAATTTGTCTTATTCTGTGTTTCATGGCCGTATACCTGTACAACTAATGATATTCCCATCTCACTTTTACCATGTCTTTGTACTTGCCAAACATCCATCCATTGTCTATACCTGACTATTCCTTTCGGGGTTGCGGGGGGGACTGGAGCCTATCCCAGCTGTCATTGGGCAAAAGGCAGGGTACACCCTGAACCGGTTGCCAGTCAATTGCAGGGCAACATATATATAGACAGACAACCATTCATGCTCACACTCATATCTAAGGTAAATTTTCACCAATTAACCTAATGAGCATGTTTTTGGCTTGTGGGAGGAAGCCAGAGTGCCTGGAGAGAACCCACGCGAGCACGGGAAGAACATGCAAACTTCACACAGAAAGGCCCTGTCTGACCCAGGGATCGAACCGGCGACCTTCTTGCTGTGAGGCACGCGCACTACCTGCTGCTCCACCGTGCCGCCCACACTTGCCAAACATTAGCATGTTCATTAGCATTTAGCTCATGCCGTGCCTATGTGGCCTATGGCCCTACAGGCTGCTGTTAGCAGTGGATTCTTAGTGTTGTTGTAATGTCAGCCCAGAAAATGAAACATACAGTAAGCAAAGCAGAATTCCCATTTACACTGACATTCATCACAGTGGTGAGGGTGTCATATTGCAAAGCCAATACTTCCTTGGTTTCCACCTTGTAGACGCTAGAACTAAAGAAACGTGATTTTCAGCATTGAGAATGTTGTGTCTGTTATTCTTGTCACCAGCTGACACTTTCAGAATGGAAACAATTCATTTAACCTGAACTGTCACCACTGAAATCAATGGTGAGCCTGTCTGACCTCTATATAGGTTAATGTGTTTGTCAGATCAGGAAGTCTAAACTTCTGTGTGTGTGTGTGTGTGTGTGTGTGTGTGTGTGTGTGTGTGTGTGTGAGGGAAAGAGGGAAGCAAGAGCATGATTATCAATAAGACATTACGAGCCAGGTCATTTTCTCCTGTCTTCCTGTCACAAATGTCTCTTTCTCTCTATCACACACACACACACACACACACACACACACACACACACACACACACGAACACACACACACACACACACACACACACACACACACACACACACACAAACACACAGCTGTTAGGTGAATTACCCTCCCTGAGAGGAGCAAACACAGAGATAGAAGTGGAAACCAGAAACCCCAAACTGGCCTCTAATGACTTCAAATATGTACATATGTGTGCTGTTTGGTTCTACCTGTGAACGCTTGTCTTTCTCTTCCTCCACCCATTCCTCTCTCCCCTCTGAGTTTATTAACCACCAGACCGGTGTGCGCCTGTGTGTAGGAGTGTATGTTTCAGTAAGTGTGGTTGTATTTAATTGGTATGTAATGTCCTCAAAGCAGTATGTTAACATTTAAACCAACATACTGAGTGCCAAACCACCTGGCACTCTAGAAAACCACAAGCGCCACTGTTACACTATTGCATTGTGTTGTATTGGAGTGGATTCTGTTTTATTCCAGCACTGACTGTGATTCTGAGTCTCTAATAGCTAGTGCCAACAGATGATAGTCTATTGTGTGTCTTCAAATAAACACATATTCCTAGTTTTGTACATGATTAAGGTGGATAAAAGGGGATTTGCATTCCGCTGAGTTCCCAAAGGAAAGGTGTAGTGAGGACAGGCAGGATTTAAATGAGTGTTCAAACCTGGCTGACATGTTTTATCAACCTTGAGGGCGAATAGTTTGGTGAAAGGAGCGCTGCTACAGTTGTCAGCTTACTCATTCAAGGAGATTTCTCTCACTTTTTCTCTCAGTCTTGCTCATGCTATCATGGGAATTTTCATTCACTCTTTCTTTTTTCTTTCTCCTGTCTGTCCGTCCATCCTGCCTCCTTTCTTTCTTTCTTTCTTTCTTTCTTTCTTTCTTTCTTTCTTTCTTTCTTTCTTTCTTTCTTTCTTTCTTTTCTCTTCTAATATGTGTGTGTATGCCAGCTTGGGCTTGAGTAAAATGATTGTTAATGTGATGCATTTTGCAAGTCATTATATTAATTTTCTCCTTCATCATGTCTAGCTGAAGCTAAAAACTAAATCTGTGAGTTACTTATTGCCCTGTCAAAAACTCACCACGTCAAAAGAAAAAAAATCAGCTGAATATGCATGGATGCATACGTGTGCGTGTGTGCGTATACATAGAGTGTGTCCATGCATTATGAGCTGCGTGTATACTATAAGGGCCCTTGGCTTGTGAATGTAACTTAGTTTGAGAAAAATAAGGTAAGTAATCTATCTAAAGATGTTTACTTACTAAATCATAATGGAGGAAAACAAATATCACCCAGAATGAAAACAACCAGCTGTAATATTTCATTGATGCCTTCAATTTGTTTGTCTTCAACTTTGGCTGCGATGATGACAAGGGTATGACATAGCCTTGTTATGTGGAGCGTGCTTTGTCAGGTGAGCTACCAGAGCACCCAACTCTATGGTGACTTTTAGTCTCTTTTTCCTCTCACTGTTTTGATGTTACATCCTGCAGCTTTACTGTTTTGGTTTAGTCTCACCTCTTGCAACATTAGCAGCTAGCTGATGATCACAGCTGGGCATTTAACAGCTACAGAGTGAGACAATTTGTCAACTTTTCAGAGTCCAAAAAACATGTATCTGTTGGATGTATATAAAAAAAAGTTTGCAATATCAACTTTATAAGGTGATGCTGTGTATGTTTTCTGTTTACAACTTGTTTCAGCTTCCCCCAAGTGGCTAAAAAACTGTGAATGCAGGTGTGATATAGATTTTGTTCAGTTAACTATAATGTACACTGTCCTGAATGAACCTAAAGGGATAGAAACAATTTCAAGGATTTGATGAATGAATGTGCCTGGGACAGCAACCGAAGTAAAAGAGTATAATTCTTCATATTACCCATCCATCCATTCTATAAACTGCTGTTTAGGGTCACAAGGGACTGGAGTCCATCTCATAATGCAATGAGGAAAAGGTATAGTAGAGTTCACCTTGCACAGGTTGTCATTGGGTTGCTTCCTCTATCATCATCATCTACCATGCAAATGTATCCATAGCAATTTCACTACACTGAGTCACCAGTTCATCAGGTACACTTGGGATAGACACAATCCACTTGTGGTAAATCTCATTTATGTTCTGTTTGTAATGCTTTTTGTTGACTGTGCATCTAAATCACTTCATCCCTTCCTACAGGTGGATTAATGACGTGAGCAGTCAGACAGCCATCCAGTCATGGCGCTGTGGTGGTGTGCCAACATCTTCTGCAGGCTGCCTGCAGTGTGGTTTCCCCTGCTCTTCTCATCACTGCTATGGCAAACGGTAAATCTTCCTCACAGAAGCTCTCTTGTAGAATTCCAGTGGTTGCTTGACTGACAACAGTCACTTACAGGTGATACTCAATCTCCAAAAAAGAGCCATGGAAATGTAGGTTTCTGACAAAGTCTTGAATTTAAGAAAAATATTGGCTCTGAAATGAATAAAACATTTTTAAAAAGGTGCTTAATAGCATTAGGCACAGGAGTGCACAATTTGTGCACAATGTTAATACACCTGGTCTATTTTATATAAGCCTCAAGTCTATTTACTCCACTTAGAATTGATTTCTTTCCAAACTGTCAGTGCCTACACAGGTCTGAACTCATCTGTTTGCTTCTCTTTCTCTTATCTCATCTTTTCTGAATTTCTGAATTTGCCTCTCCTCACTGCTTTCTCATACCTGCTATATCACACCATCCCTTGTTTATCATATGTGTGCCCCCTCTTTTTTTTATTCCTAACCCTCTCCATCTGATTGCTTTCCATTTGTACATTTTCCTCTCCTCCTTCTGGCCCTTTTTTTCTGCACACCTCCTCTCTTTTCTGTAGATCTCCCCCACACATGCCATTCAGTCCTGCCCAAGGAGCTGTAGCTGTCCGGGTGTTAAAGAGGTCCACTGTACGTTCAGACACCTGACCATCATACCAAAAACCTTTCCTAAAGACACAGAGAGGCTCAACCTTGGGTAAGATTCAACTCCTATGCATAAACACACAAGCACACAGAACCAGTGAGACATTGTTATCAATGGCAACCTGAAGGGAAGAAACCTAAACAGTCGACAGGAAATACTGTGGAATGCGGTGTAGGTGATTTGTCAGCAAAGTGTTTTCTCTGCGAACAAATGATCATCACCGCCTCTCATGACTCACAAACTAAAATGCTGAGGCAAATGCTTTTTGGTTTGCGAAATCTCGACTGTTTTTTAGGGATCACATTTTATGGTTTCATGGATCCAACAGAGAAATTACTCCTTTGCCTTAGGGGGTGGGATCATAAAAACATATTGCTGCTTGTGATCGGTTTATCATATGTCAAGCTTCCTTAAGAACAAAAGAAGCCAGTTGCAAGCCAAAGACAGCAGTCTCATCAGTGAGATAATCAGCACGTAGCCCATGGTGGATTTCATTTGGCAACATCTGCTTTAAACCCAGAAGATAAGGGCTTAGCACCAGCATGTGGTTTTGCACTGACAGCGGAGGAGATAAATTTCCTAATGACTTCCATGTGGGTCTCTGTCTGGTGCATGGAGCTTTCACTGCCCTCCAGCACTGCGGAGAAATAGCCCAGCCACTGTTTTGTATAAAACAATTTGTCTTGGCCAATAATTGGCTGCAAACAATACATATTTACATGGCAAGCTACTTGGCAAGCAGCAGCCAGAGCTACGCTGTTTTTCGCAGGAGGTGGGAACAACTATCAGTGAATTTCAGGTGCATGCTTTAGGCAGTTCTCCACCTCTTCACTACTGGATATGTTGTTATGATGTGATGGAGCATTTCAGTAGGTAAATGCTCACAAAAGCTCCAATGCTGAGGCCGGGCTACAGTCCACAGGAGGTAAACTGCCTCCGTGTGTGCTCCTGTGGGAACAGTAGTGTGGGAACGATCAGTGCATTCCAGATATTTTTGGTCTTAAACCAAAACAAAATGAATATACGCCGTTTATATAGCCAGCATCACACTAGGGACTAAGTGACTGCTTTAGGAAGGCTTTGGCAACCGCAAGTATTATATTAATATAAAATTACCCACTTGGATTTCAACAGCCATAAAGCATTCTGGCCTTTGTTTTATGAATCTGTCTTTAACCATTGTAGCAACATATTGCAGGGTTGGAACACCAAAAACACATCCAGCACACATTAACAGACACATGGAAGGTATTATATCATTGCAGATGCACAAAATAACAATCAAAAAGTTCAAAAAGTGGACATTACATGATTTCCACATGGCAGCAACAATATGTGTAACAATATGTGAGATGCTGGTTCAATGGCTCTTTTTTTTCTTTTCTTTTCTTTTCTTTTGTTTTCTTTTCTTTTCTTTTGACCACTTGCTGGACAAAAGTTGTCCAATCATGGCTTAACATCCGTAACTAGGGACAGTAAGCCAGTCAAACCTTGGATTTTTCCACATGTTGAAGCAGTGTGCTTGGGCTAGAGGGAAGAGTGTTACTTCATATATGAAGAGTATGGAAGATGGTCTCTTTTTTTGCCTGTCCAAAGCCAGAAACATAAAATAAAAGTAAGTAAGTAAGTAAGTAAGTAAGTAAGTAAGTAAGTAAGTAAGTAAGTAATTTATTTATATAGCACGTCATACGCCAGGCGTAGACTCAATGAGCTTTGCATGATACAGGAAGACAAAAAACACAATAAAACACACACAACACTGGATCCTGACACAGTAAAAAGACAAATAGGATTAGAATAAAAATAATAGGAGACAAACAATATTTGATAGGAGACAGACGAGATACAGTTTCTCATTTTGGCAAACCAACTGTAAGTACTCTCACATGGGAATCTTAATAAAAAGCTTGTTTAAAAAAGAAAGTCTTGAGTTTGGTTTTAAAAGGAGGCACTGTTGGAGCTGACCGAATTTCATCACCATTTCACCATGAGTTGCTTTGAGGTGTATTCTTGGTACTGTGAGGAGCCCTTTGTTTGATGATCTGAGGGACCTCTCAGGTGTGTAATCAGTAAGCATGTCACAAATGTAGGAGGGTGCTAGGCCATTAAAACATTTAAAAACAATGAGAAGTATTTTAAAATCAATTCTATATTTTACTGTTGTTGATATACCAGAGTGTAGAGAAACGTAAGCAGCTCTGTCCTGAACTTTTATCTTTCCTTGTACTGACTAGCTCAATCCTGCACAAGAACAATTCTGTTTCTTTGTCTTCTCTGAGTATCACATATGTAGTATCTACTGCATATTTAATATTCACTTTAATAGGTCTACACTATTCTTGTTTTAAAAAACATCAGCCAGAAATAAAAAGCCAGTCAAGATAGCATTTTGAACCAACTTATGGAGTTACAGTTAGCTACACACAGCTGCCAGTGAGTCGTTATTTCAGTTTGCAAACACCAGTTAGAAATGAGAAAGCTGCATTGGTCTGTCTCTGTCTGAAATGAAGGATCCATTGTTTCAAAAATAA
>JBBMOE010000010.1:7226269-7343769 GCA_037975065.1 Chaetodon trifasciatus | reverse complement strand
GAAAATGTCTGCCATCCAGCTTCTACATGACATATGTAGGACACAGTTACTCTCAGACTGGATTCAATCCTTACGGAGTCTAGAACATTAATTACATTTTTACATTTTCATCATCTTTCTTTCTCATGACACATGTGCTTTGTCTTATTTGTGAATGCTTTATGTTTTCACAAACACTTCTAACTATACCCATATGTTAGCTTTTTTTATCAACAGAACAGCTGATAAAATAAGGGACTATGACTGGCAGAATTTTATTAGCAGATGCATGAACCATTACTGAACTTGAGCTCATGTAAAGATAAAATATTGAATCAGCATTTTTCCACATCCTTATAATCCTAGATTCATGTTTAATTTTTGCACCTATTCTCCCTTCCTTTCATGTCTCCCATCTTAATTCATTCCTTTTTTCTTTTCAGTTTTCCCTTACTCTATCTTTACCTACATCTCCCTCAATGCCCCCTCTCTCTTACCCTTGCTGCTCCTCCATCTTTTCCTCCAGTTCTTCAGATTGCTTCAACTGTTCATTGTCCTCTTCCCCTTTTTCACTCTCCCACTCTTCTTATCTCCCTCTTTTTCTCCAAGGCATAGTAAAGTGCAAGAAGGAACGTGGTGTCAGTGAAACTTGCCCCCAGTGCTCCTCTCCTCAACCACTAAACGGGACCCTTTTGCTTGGACTGACTCTAGACAAGCTCACCTGTGAACGGCCAATGCTTCGGTCCCCCCTCAAACAGTGGGACAGTCCTGTGTGGGCTGAGTCTGAAGCAGAGCCTGACCTCCCATACACCCGTGACTTTGAAAAACCTTTAGGTCATCTCACATTCGTTCTTTCTGACAGCCATGGAAACAGTGCTCATGTGGCATGTGATGTGCGCCACCCTGGAGACAGTTCACCCATGACTTGGACAGTGAATCCACTTTCACCTGGAGAGTTGTCTGTCAATGTATCACTGGTGACTGTCCTTGAGTGTGAGATTGATCGAGAGACACTGCAAAATCTGTGGCAGTTGGTTGCATATTACTATGAAAGCCCAGCTATCCTGGAAAGAGGTCAGCAAAAAGGGAATGCAAGCAGGATAACCTATCAATATGCCCAAGCCATAAATGAAAATTCACCATATTTTACTGATTTAAAAGGGTATTTGGTAGCAGAACCCTCATGGCTGCTTCAACCCAGAGTCACTTTGAGGCTCAACAGACAGCAGACAACAACCAAGAAACTGGTCATGGATTTCACTACTGTAATTACCAAGCATATCAACAGCCACAGAGGGCAAGACGATGACAATGACCTCACTACGTCCTGGGCTCTAATTCGCAGAGGGACAGCAGGGCGGGTCCAGACTGCTCTTGACGGTTCAAAGGTTCACCTGGAGTGCAGTGTTGTCACATCAAATCCAGAGGTGAAAGTTGAGTGGATGCTTCCAGATTTATCCATTGTGGAAGATGCAACTGATAAGATTGAAATTACTGACAAGGGAGAACTTGTCATTTTAAATGCCACACTGTCTGACTCAGGCCTTTATCATTGTATGGTCAGAACCAAAGCTGGTGTGGACCTGATGCCTTTGAGGCTCACCATAAAAGAACGCACACTTGGCCCAACTGCTTTCAATGGTCAGAAAATTGTAGTTGAAAAGGGTCACTCTTTTTCTATCCAATGCGAGGTAACCTCAGTCCAGCCAAGTCAAACTATGTGGTACCTACCCAAAAACCAAATTCTTCTCCCCACACAACAGACTAAACGAGCACAAGTGATGGAAAATGGGACGCTGGTGGTAACAAGGTTGACACAAGAAGATGCAGGGGAATACAGCTGCTTGACCTCAAATCTGTATGGAGTTGACATGTTGTCACACATGGTGGAAGTCACAGAAGATAATGCCTCTGGTAGGTCCAAAGTACAGACAGAGAGAGATCAGCCAATCTTGCCAGTTGGCAGGGAGGAAGGAGAGGGTTCAGGGGGAGATTACCAGGAAATTATACGTCCTTTTGCGACACAGTTCCCTAAGAAGTTAGAAAAACAGCAAAGGAATCCTAACAGGTTTTCAAAAAGGATAAGAATACAAGATTCAAAGAGAAAACACAATAAATCTGTTAAGGAATTAGATCCAGATCGTTGGGCAGAGATATTGGCTAAAGCTAAGGCCAAACCAAGTGTTGCTCTGCCCACAGAGCAGTCACTGCCAGAGCCCAACACTGTAAGTGTCCAAACAAGTACATCCAAACTTACTACTACACTTGCCAGTATAATTGCTAATACCCCTAACAATTTACCCCCTACTACTTCCCCTCCTGATATTAAGACTAAGGGCTTTTCTACAGATAAGAATTTAGATAATGGAAAAGCTGAAACATCAGAAAGTCTCCCTCAGATTTTAAGACCTCCTCCTCCCAGAAGTACAGATCCAACCCCACACCATGTTGGTGGGATCGTGGAAGAAGTAAAAGCTGTTATAGACCCTCTTGCTGTTGGAGCTCCTCAGCCAGTTGATCAGCCAGAAAATAAGCCCTCTGGAGAGGGGAAAAGGAACTCCAGTCTTGTTCCTGGTCAGTCAAACAGGAGAAGGTTGCCTTATAGACACAGAAAACCCCCAATGAGAAGAATTCGTCCACATGTACACCCCTTAGACAATTCGCCAAAACAGCGGCAAACAACTGTTCCCCCAACAACAACCACCACGCCAACAACAATGATGACCACAACTACTACCACTACGACTACCATTACCACAACTACAACAACACCTGTTCCAACCACAGTGGAATCCCATGAAACCATATCTACTGAGTATCAGATCGAGGATGGTGAAGGTGAATACAGTGAAGAATATGATTACAAGGACAGTGATAGTTTGGATGCCAAGGAGGAATTAAACAGCGAAACTTCTTATGCCACTAATGATCATGGCAGTAGCCTTGCCACATTCTCATCAGCTGAAGAAAAAGATATCCATGAAGGTAGCTCTCCAGGTAGACATAATTTACCCAACCAAAAAACAACTGTCAGTCCAAAGCTAGATAGTAGCTTTCATCCAACTGAAAGGACTGTAGAAGTCAATGTAAACATAAACAATTCTGATGGACAGGGGGTCAAGATGAGGGAGCCAACTGAAAAAAAGGGCATAGAAAATCAAAATTTTGCAGGAGAGAGTGAGAGGGAGGAAATAACAACAATGAAAGGACAAGAAAAACACCAAATAGATGCAGAAGGCAGTGAGAAAGGCAAAGAAAAATCTAAAAAGGAGTGGGTTACACAGAGCAACAATATGCAGGATAACATCCAATTAACGACACAGAATAGACCAAGACCTAACACCCAACCTTCAGTACAACAAAATACACCAAGCCAAGCAAGAACATCTTCCAAAGTCCTTTCCTCAAACTCAACAAGAGGCAGAACAAGACAACAAGTCACACAGAAAGAGGATGAAGGGCTAAACAAGCCAAAAGTGTCTTCAAAGATCCACAGTTTCCCGATAATGGAGCCAGTTCACCCATGGCTTCATCAGAACAATCGGGGAGGAGGTCAAAATACTTCTTCCAGGATGTCACACACAAACCAAGACAGAAATACAGGAAGACAAGATGAAGTGCACCCGAACAGGCATTCCCAGGCTCCCAGAGTTCCCCCAACCTCCCGCTGGCCTTCACACCATCATCATCACCATTACTTTCCCCTGTCCCCCTCCTGGCCACATCACAGGTCATTTCCTCATCCAAGGCATGGTAAATAAAGTTGCTATGTAATGATTTCCTCATTAAACTCTGTTCTGAAATTAGTTGTATGATTGATAGGATGCGTAAGAGATAAAGGATAGAGAGCAAGACTGTTATATTGACTTGACTAGCAAATATACTAAAAAATATATTATGTTGACTTGATGTCATGATATGTCCTCCTGGTTGGAATGCATGGATGCACAGAGTTGATCAAATGTTCTCTGCTCCTAGGTCCTGGGTCACACCCTCTGCCAACACACCGGCCTTGGCCTTTCCCCCACCCCTGGTCTCAAAACCAGGTTGTCACCAACCGACCAGAGATCACAGCTGAAACAGTGAAGCCAACACCTACAATTTCTGGAACAACAGGAAATGCCAGATTCACACTCTCTAAACCCCACATGTCCCATGATCAACAAACTCATCATGTGGATGGCAGGACCCAAACCAGAGATCAACTGTTTCTATCAAGGCTGAGGAACAGATACAGACAGGTATGATGAGTGATGGTTTTGTGGGTGTGCCGTACATGTGCCGATAAATCTAATTGTGTAAAAGGAGGCCCTGGTCTGTGGAGGGTTTAAGGTGTTTTTTTTTTTGGCTACCAAAAATGCAAACAATGCAAAAGGACCTGGCTAAAAAATGACCCTATTTGCTGGATGTGGTAGGCGGATATTGTTTTCTGGCATAGTCAGAGACAGGATGTCAAATAACAGGATGTAATATGTAAACATTGGCTATTTGCTTCTTTTGAAGTTCTGCTGGCCATTGGTGGGCAAAAATCAATTAATGCAGTTTTAAAAGATTTAAACAATATACACTAGATATGTTCTTTGGATTACAGGGTTATGCTTTTAATCAGAGAATGCCCAAAATAGCACAGACCACAAGCATGGTCATGTACGCGAAAACAACATACTCCCCCACTGAACATTCACTTATCCAGTGTTCATTGATGTTTCAGAGTAAATGCAGTGGCTTTTCTGTACGGACAAAAGATGTGTTTGCTGGAAATTAGTTTTTATTTCATCTTGGCTTTGGTAGCAACACAATTGCTGATGATGGCAATTATGATGAATTAGCTCTTTGAGATTGGTTTAATTCCAATTAAATTGGTCAATACCATCAAATTGATCATTTGATTTTGATTTTTCCAGGCACAGCTTGATCGCATTGCTCAGCGAGGGAGGATAGTGACACCCAAACCTCACACTAGCTACCACAATCCCAACCCAATTCCACATAGACCCCACACTCCCAAACCACTAGCACCCACTGCTTCTTACACTTACACCCTGCAACCTCCGAAGTCTGCGAAACCTTCATCATCATCATACTCTGGTTTCATCCCAACGCCTCGTCCTTACCACCCCACCACCCCTGGAGTTCTGTATGGCAGCCGATGGCCCGTTGGAGGTAGGTGCACTATTGAAAAGATCCAGGCTATATGTTTATAATGGAAAATGCAGTATATTTTAATATATCTAAGTCAGTCGTAATGAATTATTTCTTGCTGTTTGAATGTATCTTTGTAGCAGGGCGAATTAGCTCTCGGCGGCCCACTGCTGCACCTCCTTTCCCATGGGTGTTTGGAGCTGAAAGTGGTGGTGTGAAACCCCGTATTACCACAGAAACCACAGCTAGCGTGTCAGTGCTGGCGGAGAGTGATGTCTTCCTGCATTGCAAAGCAACAGGGAATCCTGAGCCCAGCATTGCCTGGACCAAAGTCTCCACAGGTAGGATGAAGAGAGATTAAAAATAAGAGAAAGACAGAGAATGAATTAAGGATGAAAGGCAAATTACAAATATAGGGAAAATGAGACAGTCCTAGGGAAAATAAACTCAGTCTCTGTGTGTCTGTCAGCTCTCATTGTTCCCATGTCAGATCTGCCTGCTGCTGTGTCCATTGTGATGCTATCAATTGGGGATGCCAGAGACAGAAATTTTCAAATGTGGCGTAATTTAAAACCCTCCCTCCTCTTTGTCTCCTTGTCTTTGCTATTCCCTTTCTAGGTGCCACCATCCCAGCCAACAGCAAGCATGGTCCCCGTTTTGAAGTCTTCAAAAATGGAACTTTTGTCATTAAAAACATCCAGCTTCAGGACAGAGGACAGTACCTCTGCACAGCCCAGAACAGGTTTGGATCAGATCGCATGGTCATCACCTTAGCTGTCCAGACTGAGGCACCCAAGATCCAGCCACCTAAATCCACAGAGATAGCAGTCTACTTAGGCAAAAGTGTGAGTCTTGACTGTTTTGCTTCAGGAAAACCACCTGCCCAAATTTCCTGGATTCTTCCGGATAGGTCATTTGTACGTGAAGTTGGGACTGTTCACACTCTCCTTTCTGCAGTGTCTTTGCTTCAAAATGGAACACTGCAAATTCATTCCCCCAGTTTCTCCAGCAAAGGAGACTACAAATGTATTGCAAGCAATGCAGCTGGTGCTGATACAATTACTTATCATCTCCATGTGGCAGCTCTGCCTCCAAGCATCAGTGAAGGAATGGACACTGTGATCATTCAGCCAGGTATAGTACAGAAATTTTATTTCATGCTAAAAAATATTCTAATAAGTTCCGTTTTCCTTGTGACGTGGCTGGTAGGCAAAGACAATCAAATGTTTGCAATGTCACAATGAGTAATGTAAACTAATAAAATTACATTTAACCAGGCAGGAGTGTGTATGTACACTGCTCTGTGAAGGGTGAACCAGTGCCAAGTCTGAAGTGGACACTCCCAACAGGCGTCCATGTTAAGCCATCGCAGTTCCTTGGACGCAGGCTGTTCGTCTTCCCCAATGGGACGCTGTATGTGAAGAATGTTTCGCCAGTTGATGCTGGGAGGTAAAATATTTGTTTTAGTCTGTTTTAATATGATTGATTGTTTCTGTCTATATGCTGGTTAAATGTCTGGTTTAATATAAGTAACTACTGTATCATGTCATGGTTCTTGTTTTAGTTGGCTTACCTACCTAAATCAGAATGTGTTCTTCATCACTTAAGCTATTCAAATAATCCTCTCAATTTTTTGGTATCCTTCTGAAGCTTGATGTCAGACAAATGAAGGTTAGGTGGTGGGTTTTTATTAAAGCACATATTTTTATAAAGACTAAATTTGAATGTGCAGTCAATTCAGGTGAGTGAACCCTGTTTAAATCAAGACATATTTGTGCATACATAACTAAAGACAATTTTTCTCAACCCTGAGTTATACAGTATGAGTGGGTGGTGATGTCTTCATGGCAGCACACAGTGCAAAGCTATGCAGCTGTCTGATAAAAGTTCAAATGAGCATTGCAAATGTTCTGTGCTAAATAGCTACCTATAGCATAAAGTATCAGCAATATAACATTAATTTTTTTTTTTTTTTTTAGCAAAGTTGGTGACATGGCTCTAGGTATGGTAATGTAGGTCGGTCGGTCAGTCTTTCAGTCCACCACTTTTGTCCAGACTGAAATATTTCAACAGCTGTTGGGTGGGATGCCATTCATGGTCCTCAAATGATGAATCATGCAGTTTTCCTCTAACAACACTGTGAGGTTGACATGTTTATTTTTTAGTTAAATGTCTCAACAACTATTGAATGTTACGGAATGTGCAAGGAATGGCCAGGACCCAAATGCAGAGTACAAAAAACACCAGTTTATTTTCACAAAGTAACAACAAAAAATCACCACCTAGGGAAAACGCTAATCCAGAGAAAGTAACAACTGAAAATCACCTTGAAGGGGAAAGTAGCAAACAAAAGACAAAATGCAACAAAAGTAAAATACTCACTAACAAACACAAGGCGTCCAGGAGAATACTCGAACTGGAGATGAACAAAGTACAAAGAAAACGTAGACACACTAGTACTAACAACGTGAGGCAGGAGATCAGCTCGAAAACAGGGCGCATGAGACAAGTAGAAGCAATACTCTGGCACTGAAGCAAGTTTGGGGCCGGCTTAAGTAGCTGGCTTGATTGCGGGATGAGAAGCAGGTGAGTCTGATTAACCCTGTTGCCGAGCAGAACGCTCCGCCTCCGTACACACAGTCTAGGCACAGAGGGAGAGAGAGAAAAAGGATTACTCCAAAATCAGAGCACAAGAGTGACAACATGACATTGAATATATTTTCAAGATTTTCAAGGAGCTGATGGATCCTATTGATTCCCATTACTTTTTGACTGCCAACGGCAGGTGAAAGTTTCAAGCTATCAAGTGAAATAACATTTATTGGATGGATGGAAGAAAATTTGGTACAAACATTTCTAGTTCCCTTTTTGTGTATTTCGATGACTCTCTTGATCCCCAGACTCTTGCTCTCAATAATCACCAACAGGCTGACATTTTTACCTTTGAATGAAAAGTCTCAAAAACTCTTGGATGGATTGGCATGAAATTTGGCACAAACAGTCATGTTGCCCACAGGATTATTTGTAATAAACTTTATTAATCCTGATTTTTAATCCTCAGAAACTGCTAGCATGTCTCCCTCACTTAGACAAGGGACCAACAGTAGATTTTCATCTTCTGACTTTGAATGGCATGCAGCAGTAGATGTGTTGTATACTGCATTTAAGGTCAGCTGTATGCCATTTGACAAAGCACAATATTCATATGCCAAACAATACAAATTTACAGTTCCACTCAAGGTAATTAAGCTGTTAAAATGTTCTTCCTGTGACTGTTGATCTGAGCAGCTGTGAGTTTGAAAGAAGTCACCAGGTTGCTGTTGATCCTTCCACAGGTATGAGTGTTTGGCCACTAATGCTGTGGGCATTGCAAAAAGAACCATCCTGCTGGAGGTGAGGGTAGATTCCCCCTCCTTCCCACGCCAGCCTCCTGCTCCTCTTCCCATCCCCCCAACCCACCGGCATGGTGTACCCTCCCGTCAGCACTCTGTCTCCGCTATGTATGGCTCTGCCGTCTACCTCCACTGTCCAGAGTCTACTGGTTCCACAAGAGGTACCTTCTGGCAGCTGCCCTCTAAGACCCTCATGGAACATCAATATAGGTAGCTTACTTTGATGAAATCACAAATCAGTATAATACTGAATAAATTTTTAATATGTTAAAACGTTTTGGTTAATCTTTACTGACTGCTTTAATCTCAACCTTATTTCTCTCCCTGATCTGCTTGCAGTCCAGAGAGACCAATTAAAGTCTTCCGTAATGGGACTCTGAGGATACTTCAGCTAACAGAGCTGGATGGTGGAAATTATCTGTGTGTCTTTCAGCGGCCCAATGGGGAGGACATGGAGCTCTTCCAGGTATGATCAGGACAGAAAATGACTTCTGGCAGGTTCATTTTCTGCCAACTCAGTTCCATTAGTCTATGCTTCATTTCTGGCCGAGAACATTTGTTCATTAAGACTCTGCCTTGTTAGTGAGTATCAAAGTCACTGTTGTAAAGACATGTCTTTATGCCATATTTGAAGAATCAAAGAAGTGGTCTGCCCTCACAGTTAAGAATAGGATTTTAATTTTTCCATATATGGGCTGGCAAAAGCTGTAAAGGACTATTCAGTGACCAATGTCTGACTGAAGTCTGTCTCTCTATTTTCCAAGCTTTCAATGCAACTTTTCACATGAAAAGTATTTTTATGTCTTTATCAGGTAGAGGTGTTAATGACTCCTCCCAGAATCGAACATGTGAGGACTCCACAGACCAGGGTCACCTTTGGAGAAAATTTCCAGGTAGCTATGGGGAGTTAGCTTCAACTTTATTTAAAGTAGGATAGGCCGGGTCAAACATATATCACCTATGTTTTGCTACTTTATTTTAAAAAGTTTTCTGCATATTATGATTTTATATGCATGCATTTGATTTTGTAAGACACTGCGGTCTCATTTGCCAAAAGCATCTTAAAGCAACAGGAGTTGATTTTTATTTTGATTTTGAATTCTTATATTGACAACATCTTAAAAAGTTTATATAGTGGTGAGAGTGAACCAAAACAATAAAGTCATTGGCTGAGTTACCAAAACAATGAGCTCAAAGATGCTGAAATGTTCTCAAGAGGGAAACTGAAGAGTTGGGTTATATTACTCTAGAGGTTTGGCACTAAGAGGGACTCCTTTCAAATGACACATATATAGTCGTTAAAATGAATAAACAAATAAATAAACATCCAGCTGCTCAAAGAATTCTTCTGTCAATTGTTTTAATTCTTCTTAATATTAAGTTTAACTTTATTACACCCAAAAAATGAGCTTGGATATTTTAAAATCAAATTAAACTTAGAACCTTTCAGCACTACAGACAATATCATTATAACAACTTGAAAAACTGTTCCATATTTAACAATTTAAAAAAACATCCTTACCAGTAAGATATTCTTTCAGAAATGAGCCTAGATTTCTACTTCTACTTATTTTTCAACCTCATTCTTCCTCCTTTGTTGACTTTTTAGGTCGACTGTGTTGCAACAGGCCTCCCTGATCCAGAAGTTTCTTGGAGTCTACCCGATGGAACTGTGATCAACAACGCCCTTCAGTCAGATGACAGTGGGCTACGCAACCGCCGCTATGTTATTTTTGGCAATGGAACTTTGCTTCTCCAGCAAATGGGCAAAAAAGATGAGGGTGACTACACTTGTTATGCCAAGAACAAACTGGGCAAGGATGAAAGAAAAGTGAGCGTCAAAGTGGGACCAAATGCTCCAAAAATTAGATTTAAGTCACAATCACTGGTGACAGTAAAGTTAGGAGAAGCAGCAAAGTTGAGTTGTCAGGCAACAGGTGAACCTATACCAAAAATCATTTGGATCTCACCAAGAAATGATGTGATACCGATGTCATCAGACAAATTTCAGATCATGGGTGACGGGGTGTTATTGGTGAAGAAAGTAAGACTGGCTGATGAAGGGAAATATGTGTGTGTGGCACGAAATTCTGCTGGTGATGATGTTAAAAACATGAAACTTGAGGCTGAACCCCAGGAACCCTTTATCAATGATATGAAAGGGAAGAGCACCACAAAGATACTGGCTGTTTCTTACCAAACAGTGCTCCTGGATTGTAGAGTGGAAGGGAAACCCGAACCGAGAGTCTGGTGGGTTACTTCTTACGGCCACTCCCTCCCAACACCTTACCTAGGCGGTCGCTTCCAAGTCCACCGGAATGGGAGTTTGGAACTGAGAGGGGTGAGGAAAACAGATGAAGGGAGGTACATGTGTCTGGCTAAAAACAATCTGGGTGAAGCCTCACTTTTGGTTGAAGTAGAAGTGGCATCATTAGCTGAGAAACCAAGTTTTGCTGTTCCGAATATTGAAATTTTACCAATAAAGCAAGATGGTGGGGCATTAAGCCTGGAGTGCCCCGCTCGTGGCAAACCCAACCCAGAGTTTGCATGGATTCTACCCAACGGGACAATGTTAACACCCGGTGTTAGACTCCAACGCTTCACACATTATCTGGGTAATGGAACTCTACAGATCTCTCAACCAGTTGCAAGTGATAAGGGAGTATACCGGTGCCTAGCAAAAAATGTGGCAGGACAAGCCGAGAAACGTTATTCGCTGGAGACGGGAAGAAAGCCACTGATCAGAGGATCAACAGGTATGTTTTTTCATCCCATAAACTTTTTCCATATTCCCCTAGTTTGGTTTCTTTTCACACACACACACACACACACACACAGACACACACACACACAAAAAAAAAAAAAAAAAAAAATTCAAATGAACCAAAATGCAGCACTAGAAGTCACGTGAGAACATTCACGCTACTCAGTCATGAGTGTGAAGGTCCTGAGGAAGGTCTTATCCCCTACAAATATCAATTGAGGCAGGGATGCTGGAAGTCAGTCATAGCAGGGGATGCTGAGAGAAGGTCAGTCTATATAATGACATCATGTAAAATGGTGCACTTTGTTCATGTATTTTGTATTCATTTGAATGGCCAGGTTAACAAGAGAGACAAGTGGCATTAGGCACCTTAGCACATCAAAACACAAGAGTCGGGAAGGCAGGGAGCAGGCAGGAAAAACATAGATCAAAAAAAGAAGTAAAGATATCTTCAGAGCTTGGTTGTTACCACACAGATGAACTGAGGATTCAGCAAATACTGGGTGAGGCACCGGTGCTCTAATAGTGAGGCAGCAGGTGAGTCTTGATTGCTTGATAGCAGCTGTGCTCGGGAGGAGAGGAGGACCCAACCTTTCAGCCACGTCCTGCAGTCAAACATGACTGACAGGAGACAGGAGGAAGGGGAAACACAAAGACACAATAGGGGAAACTTCAGATCCCCACATTTGTAATTTGTTCAGACTGAGGTCCCATCACATTCCCACCACAAACAAATCACTGCAGGGCTCTGGTGCAGGCATCTCGGACTGCATCCGGGGATGAATTTCAGTGTCGTGATCTACCCAATATAATCATACTAAATGGGAAAGCAAACCAGAGTCTAATTAACTGTACTAAATGACGCGGATGCCCAGAAAGCATATGAAGAGCCAATCTGGCCATATTACCTCATTGTAGTTTCTGTTGTATCAGTCATTTTTACATAAAATGTACTACATGCTATTATTTTACTTTTCCAGGTGGGATGAAGATCACTTACGGCCTCAATCTCAACTTGCCCTGCAGTGTGGATGGCTGGCCGCAGCCATCCATCACATGGACCCTACCTAATGGTCTTGTCTTGGACAAACCTCAAACCATTAGCCGGGTATCTTTTCTTGCAAATGGGACCCTCCAACTCAGGCATGTTGCCACCTTTGACAAAGGAACATACACTTGTAAAGCCTCCAACTCTTTTGGCTCATCAACACTATCCTACCCAGTTACAGTGATGGTTTTCCGACCGCGCATCACCAGTACGCTGTCCTCAATTACAAGAGTCAGCCGGGGATCACCAGTGACGTTAAATTGTGTAGCAACTGGAATTCCCAAGCCGGATATTTCATGGACATTGCCTGGACGCACAACGCTGGTTCCACATAACCGGTTCACAGTGCAGGGAGGGATTCACATGACCGAGGATGGCAGTCTGTTCATACAGAACCCGGTACTCATGAACTCTGGCATTTACAAATGCAATGCTAAAAATGCACTCGGAACAGACTTTAAATCTACTTACCTACAAGTGGTCTGAGTGGCAAGTTATAATTATTATATTGGGAAAACTAACAGCAGAGTTGAGACTGGATGAGGATTTTTCTTTCAGAATTTGACTGTACTGCATAACAAAGAAACTCCGGAGAGAGAATTAGAACTGCCTGACTGTTGGCTTGAGACACCTTTCAAAGCAGTTTCCATAGACCTATGAAGTTTTCAAATGTGGACTTCCCCATTATTGTCCACCTTTGACTGCAGCATTTTGTTTTTATGGTGCAAATGTCACATTTTGAACAAAAAATGCATTTTTCACTTCTCAAAGCTTTCCTTTTCTGGGCTTACCTTGCCTTGTAATTTCACCTTCAATTTTCACAACATTTGTAAAATTTTACCCCACAGTACAATTTCTTTTTGACATGACACTGTTCTGCAACTGAAATAACTTAAGACTCTTCTCCCTTGTGATGGATATGTCTAAATGTAATGTTTACCCCTTATATGATCATTATTAGTGTCTATGTGTTGATAAAATTAGAAATTACAGTGTTTTCACCTGTACATGGTAAATATTGAATTGCTCACATCATGAAATAGACACTTCATCAAATACCATAAAGTTTCAGCCAGAAGCAGTAATGAGTAGTGGAGTGTCCTTGTCACACATGAGTATATCATCAGCTATTCTACTGGTGCATTAATAAAGTGCCATATTCTATGAACTTGCTGAGCAGTGGCTCTTTTCTGTGAATACAAATACAGACTCATGCTGCTCTACAAAGTCAGCAATTAATCAGCAATTAATGAGTGCATCAATCATTTAATCATGTTCATAATGGTGGGAAAGTACTGGCCCATAGCTATGATGTGAGCTTACAGTAGCTGTTAACAGTAGAGGGGTACTAATACACAACAAAGGTGCACATAGCAAAAAAAAAAAAAAAAAAAAAATTGAGTGTATAATTTATAAGTAAAAAATAAAACATAAAGGTATGTCTTGTTTTTTGTCAGTTCCCTCATATTTGCTATGTTAACACAATAAGAATAAATTAATGAATAAATAAATAACTTTAAATGCAGCTTTGAAGCTCGGTGGAGGTGTTGAGGTCTAGTCACACCAGAAAATACTAACCTGTCCTGGCAAAATCAATTCATTCCAATAAAATTGCTGTGATGAATAGATTGTACAGTGTAAGAGTCAGTCATACAAATATGTCCCATTAGTGTTCAAGTTAAACTGATGAACTACAAACTGTTAATGGTAGTTAACAAGTTCGTTAGCTCTGAAAACTTTTTATTGGACAACAGTAAACAAAAGAGAAAATGGAGAGAATCTTGGAGAGCTAACCTGGCTAGCGTGTTAGCAGTTAACTCACCACCACCTATAACCGTTCACCAACTTTCTCTGCCTCTTCCCGGTATGATCAGGCCTTGTGTGTAATAAACTGTTATTCGTGTGAAGTAAAATCATGGCATTAGTTTATTTAATCTATGTGCTGCTTTTGGCCTTGTGGTCATGTTAAATGCCATTAATAATCAAAAGTACATTCAAGTAAATCCTCCCTCTGAATGCTGTGCAGTTTATGAATGTGTGCACCAGTCTACATCGCCTAATTAACACACTATTGGTGATGTTCTGCTACATACTAGATAATAGAAGATGCTCCCCTACTCATAAGCAAAATGATGTATTTGATGTATATGTGTTTCTGACACATTTACTGTGTGTGTTTGTTGCTCCACAAGAGAGGTTTTGGGCTGAGATGAGATTTTTTTTACAAATCTATGGACAGCCTACAGCACATTGACTTTGACAAATACTAGTTTTTTTAACGTTTACTGAAGTAACACAGACATGATCTCCGTCCATCAAATTCCTCTTGATTGGCAGCTGCTGTCTGCTCAGTTTATTAGGTGGCATACATCAGCTAAGGAGATCCCAAATTAGAAAAAGAAAATGTTTCCGATGAGTTGCAGTCAAAGCACAACGAGTACCACAAACACAGATGAAAGTGTGAAACCACGACATTGTTATGCGTGCATCCAAATGTGTGTGGATACTGTACATGTAAATGTATGCTATATTTCACTGTTGGTTTGTGTTCACCAGAATGTGAATGTCCCACTGAGAATTGCTTCCAGACAACCAGGCCTTTGACTGAGGAAGAAGGGAGCTTTGTCAGACACAAGCGTTGGGATTGTTCGACACAGCGTGAGTGTGTGTGTGTGTGTGTGTGTGTGTGTGTGTGTGTGTGTGTCTATGTATGTGAGAAAGAGATTATATGTGTCTTTTGGAGAGAGAGTGTGTGAGGAAGAGATCGTGTCTGTGTGTGAGGGATTGTTCAAGACAGTGAGTGGTGTGCCTGTGTATATATGTGTGTGTTACTGTATGTGCATGTGTGTAAGAGACACATTAACTTAGAGAGGGAAAACAGGACAAGTGTTTGGTATTTCTGTCTGCATTTCAGTCTAATATCAGCAGACAGGGAGTGTGTGTGTGTGTGTGTGTGTGTGTGTGTGTGTGTGTGTATGTGTGTGTGTACACGTGCATTCTGTATGTGTGCACAACTGTGTGTGTGTGCATTTTGTGTTTTGTTTATTTTCTGTTGCCGTTCATCGAAATGGAAGCAAAGCAGCTCAGATACATGACAGCACTTCGCCCAGCTCCAGTTCATGCGGTGAGTGACACTGATTTCCTTTCTGTCTTGCATTTTGTTTTTTCCAAAAACAGCTTTTCAAGCATGAAAAAGCTTGTCTGACTCACAAGTCAATTTTAGCTGTGACCTGTAATCAAAAGTGAACATGGATTGACTTTGAACCACTTCAATCTAATTGTGAGCATAACATTTATATGCTGAACTATCATGCTGAAATGCTTCAGCTGTAAAAACATTTATAGGCATGCTTGCAGGGTGGTTCTTCAGTCATGGCAATTTCAGTCTGTTGGTCAACAACTTTGGTCCAGACTGAAATATCTCAACTGACTATTGGATGGATTGCCATGGATTTTTGTACATGTATTTATGGTCCCCAGAGGACAAATCTGACTGGCTTTGGTGATCCTCACACTTTTCCTCCATAGGTATACAGTGTATCATAAAGCTGACATTTTTGTTTTCATTCTTGACAGCTACTGGATAGATTGGAGTGATCTCCAATATTTTAGTCAATGACCAAATACCTGCAAAACTAATGACATTCTGATCAGCCTTAGCTGTACTTTGTGCTTAGTGCTAATTAGCAAATGTTAATGTGCTAGTCTAAAATGCTGAACATGGTCAACATTGTACCTGCTAAACATCAGTAAAATTGTCATTGTGAGCATGTTAACATGCAGATGTTTTAGCTGGTACAGGCTGAGCAAGCAGCTAGACTGGCTGTAGAGTCTTAGTCAGTCAGTGAAGACTAAATGACTTTGTGTTGCTTTTTAGTATTTGACTCCAGACATCTGAAACAAATGCCACACAACAATCCCGCAAATGTCACCTTAAAAACTTAAAATCTGGAAAATATATACGTATATAGTGTGTAATATACATACACACAAACATGTGTGTGTGCGTTAGTGTGTTCCTGCTATTTTTGCTTTTCTTTGTACCTGGGCAGACAATCCAATCAGGCCTAGAATGTAGCAACATTACAATCCCTGGTATTACGGCCTTGTTGGTTTATGGAATGTGACAATATGACCAGCTGATCAGATCACATGACTAGATAGTGTGAGAAAATCTCTTTCACTTTCTCTCTCTGTTGAAACCCCACTGATGGCTACATTCACATCATTTTTATTACCAGTCTTCCAGTCTTTTCTAGATATGCAGTTTTTGGATTAAAAGTTGTTTAGTATGCTATCTGGAAAGAGACTCTTCTGTTGGCAGGTGATTTTAAAGGTTTCATCAGCATCAGTCATAAACATTTGATTGTTTAAATGAGATCATCGAATAAGTCTGGTGAGAAAATGATTCTTTGCTGCAGCTGTTAACAGCTCATGGGGAGGGGTGCAGTAAGTGCTTGTTATAAAGGGCCACAAGCCAGAAAAGTTTTGTTTGAATCTTCAACAATGCATCGTATTCTATAAACGTCTCATATGATTTCTGATGTTAAATCTTAATCTGAAAGTAAGTAGAGCTGTCAGACACTTTAAATATAGTGGAGTAAAAAGTACAAGTACAAGCACAGAAGTCTTCAAATAGTTTTACTTAATGGGCTTTATAGTATAAATATAAAAGTGCTCATTTTTCCTACAGAGATATCTATATCTGTGTGAGTAATTGATGAGTTTATAGTAATCTTAAGGCACTTCATATTACATTTGCCTTGGCTGTCTCATTGTATCATATAATAATATAATACTACAGGTAATTTATGGTTCTTAATGGCATCATTTTCATCAGGTCTTAATAAAATAATGATGTTGAAGAATTTTCAATAATTGTCTGTTTATTCAATATCTAACTACATGCCTTTTCCAACAGGAAAACGAACTCTGATTTTTTTTATTAACTGTGATTTTCCTGTTGTACAATGCTCCTCCCTTTAAGGCCACACTCAGCTGCTGAAAGAGAGGAGAGCACCGGCTGTATTGTTGCATCGCTAGTCCCCTCCTTCCTCCCTCCTCCTCTCCTCTCGCCTCCCTTCACTCATCCATCCATCCGTCCACCCCCTCTCCTCTCCACACACGCACACCGATTTGCGCATCGCCTCCTCCGGCATAATGACCAACGATTCCCCGGAGGAGGAGACCCGAGCACCGGGCGGCGGCGGAGGAGGAGGCGGTAAAGGAATCGCACGAAGAAACCGAGCGGACGACAATGTCACCATCCTGACATCGTCCATGGATTTACAGAGAGCCTGCCGGAGCCGAGCCAGCAGCAGCAACGATGCCGCCCAGAGCCTCACATCCTCCGTGGATCTGAGCACCTCCTCCCTGGAGCTGAGCATCCAGACGCGGATCTTCAAGA
The DNA here is from genome assembly GCA_037975065.1 of Chaetodon trifasciatus. NCBI lineage: Eukaryota > Metazoa > Chordata > Actinopteri > Chaetodontiformes > Chaetodontidae > Chaetodon > Chaetodon trifasciatus. The sequence continues at coordinate 7,326,037 of JBBMOE010000010.1, read as the reverse complement.
TCATCGTCATCGGGGACTCCAACGTGGGGAAGACCTGCCTCACCTTCCGCTTCACCGGGGGCAGCTTCCCCGACAAGACCGAGGCCACCATCGGCGTGGATTTCAGGGAGAAGGTGGTGGAGATTGAAGGAGAGACTATCAAGGTAAAAGCAAGAGGGGCTGGATGTTGATTAGTGGTGTTTCCTCACTCCCTCCTCCTCCTCTCTTCTTTTTGTTGATCAGCTGCAGCTCAAAGTCTGCCAGTGGATCACACTGGGCCTTTTCTTTCATTTTATCTGAACAAAAACCACATTTCACTTTTCCTTAAGGATGTTTTCAGACTGACATTTTACATATTGGAGAAATTTAACACGTTTTGACAACATAGGCTTTGAGTGTCCTTTTAGATTAAAGGAGCAATGAATCTTATTTGTATGGTAAATGTGGATTTGGGGGGAAATATTTTGTGGAGAAATCAATGTATTTTGACATTTTGACAATAGATGTCTCAGTCTTTTGTGTTTTCTTGATGTTAGTGAAATCTCAGACAAACCTTAGGCTGCAACCTGTGTTTAGTTGTCTGTTCCTCAGAAAACAACTGAATCCAACTTACAGAGACGCTGCTTGAAATGTTAGTGCCCCTGACAACAGCTTAGGGCGCTGAAACAGTAAATATCTATAATCCTGGGTAGAGCTGAAATGATCAGTGGATTAATTGATTAGCCAATCAACACAAACTAAGCATCAACAATACTGACAAACAATTAATCTCATTAGTAGTTTTTAGAGCAAAGCTAGAGCATTACCTGGTTATAACTGATCTATTTTCAGACTTCTTTTGGCTACAAAATCAACTAATTGAGAAGATAATTGGCAGATGAATCAAAAATGAGAACTCTTGGATAGCTGTATCCCTGATTCCAGGTACGTTTTGGGGCCCCTGTCCCGCTCTAGCATCCTTAATTCATTCATTTTTAGAATTAAAATGTAACTGTAGCTAATGCATAAGAGGAAGGGTCACAAAGTAACTACAGTTCATTAAACTGTTTCAGTTTGCTAACAATTTTCTATATTGAACCCATAAAGAAAATCAGCCATCTGCTGTTTGCATGTAGTGTATCACAGTGTGACGTCAGTCACAGCAAATTCTACACAAGCAAAACCAACAGTAGGACAACAACCAGCAGTAGAGACGTAGACTATAGTGCTGTAATGGTGTCCTGGTAATTACTGAATTAAAATTTTATGATTTCCAGCATTGTCAATAGGAATGCATATTGGCAGATATAGCAAAATCAATTTCAGTGCAACAGTATGAAAACAGGCTAGTTGAAGTCTCATGACAAATACTATTGGTCAAGATTTTAGTTGATATGATGAACATTTACTCACATCTCTTTCGTTTGTCTGACCTGTGACTAAATATTAGGCTTGTTATTGAGATTTCTCTCTCTTTTGTGTAACATACATACCTTCCCCTCCTCACTTGGTCAGTAAGTGTGTGTGCAACCTCCATATCACACTTACACCTGCATGTGCAGGCTCCCTTCCCCCCTTTCTGTCTCAGTAGAACAGTCTGTCTGCACCCTCCAGATGCCCCCTAATGCTGACTCACAAACACACCGTACACTACAGCTATTAGGTCAGCGTGCATGAATCATCGAAATTCTCAACGAAACACGTGCCATACACATACAGTATGATCACCAGTGTGAGATCCATATGTAAATTGAATTCATGTCACTAATCAGGCAATCTCTGCTGCCTTCAAAGCTGGCTAGGTTATGTTGATGATGAGATGATTGGGAAATCAGTAAAGAGTTTGTTATCTAGTCTATTCAAGTAATTAACTCTGGTGTTATAGCTGTTGGATGTGCCGGCATTCACCTTCCACCTCTTAATGCTCTTTATTTTTTCTATTAGTGGAAATTTGTTGTTTTGACATGTGACCAAAGAAGGTAGTATTGCTTGGTCTGCCTGATAACTGCCTTGATGACTACTGGTCATTCATGTAGATGTACGGTCCCAAGAGGATGGTTCCTATGTTTTGGTGACCTCCTGACTTTTTATGTCATGTCATCATCAGGACAGTTAAGTATCAGCATCCAATATAGGAGATATATCCAATATTGCAGAATCCTTTAGCAACATCCACAGGACAAATTTAACAGTTTTAGCCTCACTTTGGCTGGGGTAGTAGTCAGGGTGCTAGTTATTGTGTTCAACCTTGCTGTCGGATGTGATGAACACACATGCTAGACTTAAAATCAAAGGTAGAATACTGTATGTATTTCGAGTTAAGACACTCGTGTAAAGGACTGACTTTATTTGTTATTGTGTCATATAATTTGACTGGTCAACACTGGGAGTTTTATTGTGAGAACTGGAGGTTTACAAGCAGGCAGATGTTTTAGATCCAGCGGGCTCCAGATCATCCACAGCTGAGACAGGAAGCTAAGATAAGCTGTGTTTATGTGTGCTATCCAGATGGTGATTTCATTGCCTCTACAGTGGACTCCTTCAGTGTTGGAGCAAAAACTAGGCTACTTCACTGGTGCAGAAGGACTTTTAAAGAGATTCTAAAAGAACAACATGACGGCACAAGTCAAGCTTTCACTCAGGGTTTGCCTAACCGGATGAACATATAACTTCACTTAAACCTCACACTAACTAACTGCACAGATCCAGTTATAAGTGCCTCCTTTTCCTCTGTGGTCCTCTTGGAGATTAATACAAGTGGCATACAGATTGGCAACAACAAATGTAAGAAGCAGCAGGAGTCTAAAAATAGCAGAGCAGAGGGGTGTAGACTACTATGAAGCAATTGGGGGGGGGGGGGGGGGTATGCAGAGCCTAAAACCCAGACTTTTTAATGTCAGGAAAGTGGCTAGATCACCATGGTAACTTATGCTGCAAACCCAACCTAGTCCAGACGAGGTTATGTTGACAGTTTCAGATTTAAATTAGCTATAAAAAGTGCCACCCTTTCACTTATTCTTTTCCTGATGATATTCTCTATAGCCTATAGAGTCTCAGCTGGAGGATTCATTATATATACAAACTTGCAGAGCCATCTGTATGTCAATAATGTCACTGAACAAAGCCATGCAATTATAGTGGTGCAAACTGTATGCATCACATTGCTTTTTGCCACAGAAACCTTCATACATTCAGAATCTATGTATACAATCATTTTTTCAGATTGTTTCAGGCAATATTGACATTTTAAATGCTACACATCATTTCATCCATGCATTAAAAGAATGACGAAGGCACACAAACTATAGAGCACTTTGGATTATTTTTTATAGTCTGATGAAGAATCGTGACATTGTGATGGCCATTATCTCTGACTGGGGCTTTAGGTTTTGCTGAGACAGCTCTGTCAAAGAAAACCTGGTTATGTCATACTGTACAGATGTACAGGGTACAGTGTCAAAATAATGGTAATGATTCCCAGGTTTGTGTGAAATGTAGCCAGGATAGCTTACAAAATGAACAACATTAGTGTTTCATAGCTGTGGGCCGGCAGAATTCTGCCACTTATTTCTGGGTATTTAGGCTGTTTTGAAAACCACTCTTTCAAGTTGTTACTAAGCCACAGTTCTAAATAACAGAATACAGATGGATTCAAAGCAAAGTGAGACATTGGTTTAAAGAGACATCTTCACTGATGAGAGGCATGTACAGTATATTGAAAGCGGTATTATCATTTTCGTGAGCTCTATTTTGTGCCTTATCAATTTGCTCACCTTGCTGTTCAATTATGGGATACACATTGTTCAAAAAGACCAAGCTTTGATATTATGAACAGCATTAAACGCACTATTCAACCTCTGATACTAAACAGCTGAGCTTGTCCTTTCAAATGGTAATAGCAGATAATTGACTGGTCCTTCTTCGCTGCAGGCTTGGGCTGAGTGTCGGGAGACGTCCATGTTGATATACATACTGCTATTGATTACACAGGCTATGGAGACATTGAGCAAGCTGATTATTTGAGCACAATATACTGTACAGTATATATGACCTAGAATGAGCCATAAATAACTCCTTTTCCGCATTCTGACAAGACTGAATTTTATTTTTAGGTGAAATCAATATCAGTGCTTCTCTTGTGCAGAGAACAGTAGGCAATTTAAGGGGGGATGCCATCTCCTTAGTTAGGAAAATGACCAAAATGCATCTTCCTGTTAACCTGCCTTCCCCCCTCTCCATCCCCAAGTAGCAGAGCATGCAGGACTGAGAGGTTGCGTAGTTGCATGTGTCTAGTCTAGTCTGTGTAACTCAGTGATCTTTTAACCGACTGACTTTTAGTGAGAACCTAGGGCCACGACCATGGCTCTGAAATATCAGTAGCCTGTCTGTGCTGTGCATTCATAAATCCATGGTGCTGTCTGTGGTGCTGACGTAGCAGACAGATTTGATATAGCAGCTTTTTCTCTCAGTTCCCCCCTTCTGTCAGTTTCATCTTGAATTTATAATATTCTCAAAACTATATACTATGAAGACTCAGTTCTATACTAGTGAATATTCTAGCTGTATCCCCTATAGAGTAATGTCACCTGCATGATCAAAGTGACAAGTAGCAACATGTAGTCATGGATCAGCCTGAGGATCACAGAGACACACTGCTGCCTCTAGTGTTCCTAAAATGTCCCTGTAATATATGCATGATCATTCAGGAGTGTCTGTGCTGCTGAAAACACACCCCCAGACCAATCCACCTCTGGAGCAAAATATTTTAGGGGACACCTGACTAGAGATAGAGTTTGAACTATAGGGTTATAGTATTAAGTTGGGTTAGGGTTAGGGCCATCCCCCTGCAGAGGGACTAAATGACGGTCATTTCCTCTCTGTCCTCCTGGTTAAATCTGAATCATCAAATGCTGCAATTAGGAAATAACAGTGCTGTAGAATAGCTCCACGTGAGGCTCAGGTATGCTGGCTGAAGAATAAATAACTGTATTATTTTGGCAAACAGCTGTAGAATACAGTGCTTGAAGCAAACACCAACATATTTGGCGGGAAGAAATGTCTTGTTTTATCTTGGCTTGAGTTCAATTGGGCCTGTGTCATGACACTTGATTCTGGCATACGTCAAAATCTGTATACTGCACAGAGTGGACTTGCATGAGGCCTTTGTTAATGGTTAAGCAGAAAAGCCTATCATGCTAATAGAGCAGTGCTCTCCTAAGACCCTGTAGCCAGAAATATCTTAGCACTCATTCCAGCTGACATGATACAGGGCATGTTCTGGTTCTTGTAAGCCTTTATAAGCTTAGACAACTCTCTGTATACAGATTCATGTTTGTAGTTGTTTCTAATTTACAAAGATTAATAAAATATTTTATGCATGGTAAGCTTGGATGCCTCGATTCTGTTTCTCTGGCCACTGTTATTTCCTCAACATCCAAATCTGTGTAGTCGTATTAAAACACAGGTTTGTTTTGTCTGTCTCCACAGGTGCAGGTATGGGACACAGCAGGCCAGGAGCGCTTTCGTAAATCCATGGTGGAACATTACTACCGCAATGTCCACGCAGTGGTCTTTGTGTATGATGTCACCAAGATGGCGTCCTTCCGCAACCTGCAGACATGGATAGAGGTTGGTAACTGACTAAATAAATTGCATAACAACTAAATTGTCTTTGTCAGAGTAGAAAGGGTAAAAGGAGTGCACATTCGTTGTGTGCTGAATATGTGCATGGCACCATGTTCTTTGTGTAGTTGTGTATGTAGGAAAAATCTCTCCGATGTGTGCAAAAATACTGCTACTACTATTACAACTTCCACTATTTCTACCATTACCTCTGCTAATCCTTGTAATAGTCCAGTTGCATCAGCAGTAGTAATAATCAAATGACTACTAGCTGTGTTAAGATTAGGAAGTACTTAAATTAATAAATAGGTAGAATAGTAGTGGTATCACAATCAGTAGTCATAGTGACACCAGTGGTTGTAGTGAAAGTAATAGCAGCTGCAGCAGTCAAAGAGCTTCTTTATGCACAGGTGTAATTAATAACATTCAACAGTTCGATAACATTCGATTTAGTTTTGCCACGTTCAGGCTTCTGGTATTGTGCATATGGCTTACTGTGGCTTTCCGGGACACTTCAGTGGACGTGAGTCATCGTTAATGTTATTAGTTAAACCTGTGCTTTTCCTGCTATGATAAGTCAATATATCTGAAGAGAAAATAGTCTATAATGGTAGGACTACTTGCATTATGAGTCATAATATTAGTGTTTGGGCTGTAAACAATGACCGAAGCACAAAAGAGGAAGTCTAGGCACGGCTGTCCATTACCTGAATGTCCACTGGCTATACTAGAAGCCCAGAAATCGCTGCCCCCAGAGGCTAAATCATTGTCAGACAACAGCCAATGTGGTAACACAACTGCAAGGCAGCAATGTTTAAAGCAAATGGTCTCACCTTTATTCAAGATTTTTCTATCTATGGTGTTGAATCCAAAATGTTTCCACACATGACCTCTCACATGTTTGGTGTCATGACTGCCCCTTCAGTGTGGCTAACTGGTTTCCTTCTTTTTGCATTAACAAAACTACCAGCAATATAGGCTAATTTGCAATGGACAACTGGGCACGCAACAGCTCAGTGGTAGTGCAGTGTGCTAATGAGGCTCAGTCTGTGGTGCATTTACACTGAATTATAGCACAAATATGCATTGCATTGGTTGCAGAGGTAATATAACTAGTTGTTGTGGACAAAATTACGTGTGTTATTATGCTGAATTTATGCCCTGTTAGCAGAAAGTAGAGAATGGGATTTTTTTATGATTTACAGAGCTTCATGACCTTAACCTCGGGATAAATACTCCCACTTTTTTGGGTTTTTTTGATCATGCCAGATATTTAATTGTGTGCAGCACAGATATAAACACACAGTGCAGTTTTACTTTATAGCTTCTTTTCATTTGGCTCAACCAATTATGTGAGTGTTAGTATTGGATTTTACTTATATCGAGCTGTTGGGAATGGCGGCTATACAGCCATTTTGGCACCGACAGTTCTCACCAAGTGGGACCTATTGTGGCTGTCATAAATTCCTTGTAATTACAGCTAAGAGGCTGGCATCCTCCCAGCTGCTCATATTTATGGTCATATATCATGTGAACATGGCCATAGTTTATAGAGTTTGTGAAGTTAGATTGTGTTGTGTTCCAGGAGTGTAATGGTCATCGGGTCTCAGCGTCAGTACCTCGAGTTCTGGTGGGAAACAAGTGTGACCTTGTGGACCAAATACAAGTGAGTGTACTCAAGCAAGGACCACAACACACTGTAATACGTTATTTAGTTTCCTAGCGTGAATCAGGGTTTGCTTTGTGCTATCCCAGGTACCCTCCAACATGGCGCTGAAGTTTGCAGATGCCCACAACATGCTGCTGTTTGAGACGTCGGCCAAGGACCCGAGGGAGAGTCAGAACGTCGACTCTATCTTCATGTCGCTGGCCTGCCGTCTGAAGGCCCAGAAATCTCTGCTCTACAGGGACGTGGAGAGAGAGGATGGGAGAGTCCGACTCACACAAGAGACTGAAACAAAGAGCAGTTGTCCTTGTTGAGGAAAAGGAGGAGTGGGAGGCATAATGGAGGGGAAGAGAGAAGAGTGGAGGCATAATGGAGGGGAAGAGAGAAGAGTAGCTGTGCATGTCGAGGAACAGGAGGAGAGGGATGGTGGGAGAGTGAGGCTAGAACTAGAGTCTTTTAAATTAAGTGCGACTTTTCTGGTTTACAAGGAGGATTGGGTGTTGAGGCTGAAGCTGAGAGAATTACGTTTCAGGGAAGAGGAGAATAGGGAGGAAGCACTCGTGCAAGGGACTGAAACATCATCAATATTCTTGTTCTTGAGTAAGAGGAGTGGCAGGAGAGAGGGTGGTGAAGATAGAGAGAAAAGAGGAAAAGGGATAGGGGAGTGATGCATTAATTAACAAATCCGAAATTAGACGATGTTGCCTTTTAGACTGCAGTGTAGTGTAGAAATTCCTCCACTTATTCAAACATAGACAGAAGCTGAGTAAACATATTTCAGTGTGGCCAGTGTACAGGCAAACACAGCACTGTTAACACAGGATCCACAACAAACAATCTTAATGCAGGGCTGTCATTTCCTGAACCTGCCCTGGTTTGGTGTTTATCACAGCCATTAGTAAGAGCAACATTCTGAGGCGACATATTACAAGTCTTAAATTTTCATCCACATCAAGCAGCATTTCCAACCTATATCTACTGCCTTAAAAAAGCTGCCTCTGTCTTGGTTTGATGTAACCAGTCAGGTTTCAAGTATTTTAACCACTCCAGATGATCTTGGTGTGTACAACCAACTAAACACTCCGGCAGCCTCTTAAGTGGAAATGCCAACTCTTTTGTCTCAGATTTATACCAGAATGTACCTGATGTCTATCTAGGTCAATCCTTCACAAGTAGAACAGTTGACTTCAAATCACTGTGAGACCACAAATGCATGGGAAAGATTAGAAGTTAATGTGGATTAAATAAAAAAAGTCCAGGCAAGCTCAAAGGACCTGTGCAGGAAGACCTTGACAACAAGGTTTTGTGAAAACAGACCATGCAGAGGTCGTCAGGCAGCATGTCACATATCGATTCAGAGGCTCTTAGATCCTCTTACCCTTATGCAGGAGAAAGTCACCCTCCTACGAAGGAGGCAAAGCTCCTTTTTCTCATCTAACCCTGATGTAAACATATCCCCTTCACGCTTAGCTTCTGGCAAAGTGGCTTATCCAGCTTTCCCTTTGTATACAAATGCTGAAACATCCAGTCACCACCGTATGTGACTTCGATAGCCAGTCAGCCACAGCTATTCTATACTGGTAAAGGCCTTCTGTCTGTCTTAGATGGTGTGCTCTCCACATCTGTATCACTGCCTCCAGTCTCAGAGAGGACAGGGAAGATAATAGAAAACTGTGACCCCTGCATAGATAATGGATATATCGATACTGCTACACAGCCTGAGCCTGGATGTATGGGTGGCTGAGTTAAGCCTGGTGTGCGCATAAAGGAAAGAGTGCAGGAGTATCTGAGCCATGGATGACACAGGCTGCATGAAAAACTGTAGAAAGCCATATTCATTATTTACCGTACAGAGAGATGCAGTTCGCTTTACATTGAGAAAGCTCCCAGATGGGTTGTGGGTAGAAGAACACACTGTACATAACTCAGTGTTGGAGCTATGAAGTCTTGTAATAAGGCATCAATCCACAAGTCTCACTGTGACACATTCAAGTTAATATAGCAGCACACTCACCATATCTTACTGTTTTAACATTGTAGCCTACTTTTGAGCAAGGATATAAATATATCTGGATGCCATATGAAAAAAAAAAAAATCAGATCAGTGAGCATTTAAGACCGGTGTTTCCTCTAAGCTGATAGTCTGATGACCCAATTAATTCATCCCGTTGAGCAATTTAAACACTGTGCTCATCCAAGTGAGGTCCATAGAGCTATTGTCTGTGCTGTATCAGGTTTTTGTGATTTTGATTCAGGAATTCTCCTCATCTGTTCTCCCTCCGTCAGTAGCAGCGGGTCAGGAGCCGTTATTGGTGAAACAATTGTAAAATACCAGAGAGAGCTGTATGTATGGGCAGATCTGTGACATGCAACCCGGAGCTGGTTCAACAAAAGCTGGGATAACATCCAGTCATCCATTTTCTAAACCACTTATTCTCTTCAGGGTTGTAATACATGAGGGGAGGGGGACTCGCTACAACTATCATCTGTTAACAAATATCTATGGTTTACCTTTAGGTTAGCGTAACCTGGCTAACTTAGTTGCTGTAATACATGTGTGATGACTGGACCAGCCTAATAAGAAGAAAAACATGTTGTGCCTGCATTTCCTTCATAAACTTGCCAGATCTGAATAAAATAACATTTTGACTTGGTTTCAAATGATTGAAAAACAAAAAAAGAAGGTATGAACCTTGTTATTAGCATTTAACATGACAGGTATGAATCAATTTTCTTTTTCAGACATTGAAAATCATAACTAGTATGTGTTTTATCCAGGTCTGGAAGTTAAGAATACAAATGTACAGTGTGTGTGTGCTTCCCTTTCCTTTCCTTTCCCTGTACATACACTTACATGTTTAATTTGTTAGAATACTTTACTCTTTTTTTTTTTAGTTGATTTGTGACTTTTTTAGTAACCCATGTTTGCTCTTAAAGGGTTGCCTTGACATTTTGAAATTTAGTCTGGTATTTTTTTAACTGCAAAAAGTCACAATCGTAAAAAAAAAAAAAAAAAAAAAGTGTCTTTTTGTGAAATCAATGAAATGTTATGCAAACTCAGTACAATAAATGAGTATGAATGAGTCCTTGAGACATCAGGGCACAAGCTCTTGATGAATTGTACAGGGTACTAGGAATGAAATGATTCGTCAGTCAATTCATTTTTATTTTAAAAGTCAATTGTTCAAGTGATTTTTCAAACAAAAATGCCAAAAATTCATCTGGTTCAGGCTTCTCAAATGGGAATGTTTGCTGGTTTTCTTTGTCTCACATGACAATTAAGTGACTATGTTTTGACGGATGGTTGGAAAAAAACACCACATTTGTGATCAGAATTTTTCACTATTCCATTCTTTTTTCACTATTTTATACACCAAGTGTTTACTCGATAAATTGAGAAAGTAATTGGCAGATTAATGAATAATGAAAACAATTGTTAGTGCAACTCTGCAGGGTACAACACATCAGCAGTGTTTCCCTCACTCAGAGAACAGTGGTTACATGCATTACCTTCAGGGAGTGCTAGTGCAGGTTAGCCTGTTAGCCAGCTAGTTTCAACCTTTATTTAGCATCATTTTAAACAAATTATTAGGGCATTTAAAAACTCAACAATCCAAGAACAGAGGAAACAACTAAATCAATAGAAAAATGATTGCTAGTATCATTCTGTTGACATGATGGTTAAACGAACAACATGAATCCCAACATGAAAAGACACAATATACACAAAAGCCAGCTGTGAGCTAGAGACAAGAAAACTGAAAGCAAGTCATCCAAAGGGATTTGTGGAATATCTATATTCCATGTAGATCTATGGAATTAATATGGGTATATTTCTGTTTTTGCCCCACTGTGCTTAATGTGACACTGGGGAGGTTGGAGGTCAGTCAGACACAGAACAGCAGCCCTTGCTCAGCGACTCTTCGGCATGTCGGATGCTGTTCATTGTCAGAATACAGTAGCTACCCAGTCAATGTATTAAAAAAAAAAGTCAGATTAAAAGTCAAAATACCAAGTTAGTCCTTTAACAAAAGCCTTAAGAGTGGGCGTTACTTGATTTTTGATGTTGTCATCATTTTATTAGACTTGTTACATTTGAGATGACAATGTTTTTTGCCTGTGAGTTTGTTATTGTTTTGAACTGTATCAGATTGTCTACTATTGTACGTTTCATATGTAACATTGTGGTTGTTACAATCTCACAAAGGAACTTCTGATAAAACTGCTGAAGAAGCTTCACTTGGCTCAGATCCTCATTCTTTGGAGACATTAAACTTAGGTCAGCTTTTGACATTACATGCCCCCTAAGCATCAACATAATGAAGTTTTCAGTAACGTCTGTTTTGGCCATGTACTAACTTGTGTCCTGACTAAGGTATTTACTGTAAGAGCCTGCTTCCCTTCCCGACAGAGGAACTTCAGATTCTAAGTCTGTTTTTCCATTCTTTTACGCTCTTTCTCTCAGACCTGTATCTTATTTCACTCTTCGTGTCACCCCGTTTCTACTGCCCTCTCTATTTCTGTCATAATCTTTGTATCGTTTATCCCTTTAAGTCCCTCCTATGTCATTGTCAGTGCTTTTACATTTCAGCGTCCCCTACTTCTTTAAATTTCTGTCTCCTTCTCTGCCTCCATGTCTCAAACTGTCTGCATCACTTTGTCTGTCTGTCTGTCTGTCTGTCTGTCTGTCTGTCTGTCTGTCTGTCTGTCTGTCTGTCTGTCTGTCTGTCTGTCTGTCTGTCTGTCTGTCTCCTTTCCTGCTCTGCCTCCAAATATGTGGCTTGTGGCCATTCCTTGTCTTTGGCTTGAAAATTAAATTCTCAAGCAGATCATGTATCCATTAATGGATGTAGCAGATGAGCGCCACTGAGTGTTGAGAGTGTGAGAGGATCAGAGAGGTAAAACAAAAGACAGGCCTTTCTTTGAATGATTATCTTCTTCTTGGTACTGACTCTCCAGGTCCACCAGTGAAAAAACATTCAAATGTTTAAGTGATTAAGTCTCCATCCACAGATGTCTTTAAGCATCAAAACGATCGTTAACACATGAGCCATGACATCTCAGAGAAAATAGTTACACATTCAAATTATAGGCTTTCGAGGCATGTTATAAATTCAGTCATGCTGAGATGTTCCGGAGAGGCTGGACTTGATCTTGCAGTATCTGATGCAGTTTGGCAAGTCAGCCATCAAGAGACCGACATTTGATTGGAAACAGACCATCAGTGGCTTTAATACCAAGAAGTTATAGAAAAAAATTGTGAATGTGAAAAAATGCAAGGAAATCTGAGAAGGGAAGTCAAAATATCCCAAGATAAATATATTAAATCAAATGTTTTCAATCTTGAGCTGCAGACCTACACAGAAGAAGATCTACAGTGACCCTTGCTGACAATGCAAATGCAGTTCAGTGAAATATCGGCAAATAACCCTGAAGCAGATGTGAGAAATTACACTGAGAACAAGACTGATGGCTGTCCTGGTTCTGTAACCCCTGTGGTTTCCCTTGGTACCATTTGTTTTCCACAATGGGAGGTCGTGAATTTGTGGAACCGACGATCATGCCAGGAGAATCCAATTATACAAGAAAAAAGACACAGTTTTGCCCAATAAGCTGAATGCTTTGCTTTTATTTTGTGAATACATATAGTGAAATCAAGTAAGGCAGAAAATCAGGCTATAATCAGTTAGATATAAACAGACCAGGTTCATTGCAGGACATTGACAATGGTCATTTTTATTTAGATTGACTGTCCTGCTATGTGAAAAAGCCATTCCTATTTATTACCTGTGGAGAGCAGCAATAGGCTCAGAGGAGTGGAACCAACCTCAGATTTCAGCAGAGGAAGAAAGCGGAGACGTCACATGGAGAGAAGCAACCAGCAGTAGCTGCTCCACCACTAATCACACATCATTAACATAACTAGCTAGTAGGAGCTAATATAGCTTGCTACATAATTCGCCTTTGATTTATCATACATCCGGAATTGCAAATCTTCAAGAAACAAACGCAAGATTCATAGACGGTGCAAAACGGGAAACATTACGGTCACACAGCTATCGTGGCCTCTTCTTGCATCCCACTGACAGGCTGTTTTGGCTAGGTAGCGACGCCAACGATAGCAAACTCTGCCTTGGCTAGCGTCAGGCTAGCCAGCTAGCTAGCTAGCTACTAACATCGCTAGCGGTAGTTAGCTAGCTAGCGAGCTGTAGTAACTTGCGTCATGGATGAACTAATCGTGGAAGTGAGGGGAACAAGTGGGGCCTTTTATAAGGTAAGTTAATGGTTTTAGTTAAGCTTTCTCATTTCAATTACTGCACCATGCAGAAATATTAGGCTAACTGACGCGAAATTGTCTTCCCGGACTAACGTTATCACAGAGATACCTGTTTGTATCTGCGGGCCTCGGTGCTTGTGTCCAGCCTCCGCCGGGACGTGGAGCCTGAAAATCAGTAAACAAAGCTGACGCCGAGCTGCTGCTTCAACCTGAACGCTGGCAGAGAAATGCGTTAGTTTGTGGTTATAGTGACTTTGCCAAAGCAGTGCAGCTGTTATCGTCGCGTTGGTAGTTAATTTTGGTGTGATTGTAATCTAATGTCATCTGGAAAGTGATGGGCAGGGGTTGGTAGCAGAGACACAGGTGCCAACATTCGGTCGTGATTTGTGTCCTTTAGCCTCATGTCATTTAGGATAACAAGTGTCAGTGGTTTGCTCTAACCCGTAAATTTTCCCCATTATCAAGGCTGCTCCTGAAGTTTTTGGGGTTACTCTGAAGACTAGAGACAACAAGCTGAAGGAATAGGATTTTGTGGTGTTATTCATTTGGTCATGTGCCACAGACGAAGCAGAGAGTTTTTCAGGCAGGGTCTGAGAGCCTGGCTGATGGATCCATGGGCAGATATTAATACACTGGTGTCCATCCCATGATCAGTGTGTGTTAGCTGCGGAAAAAAGTAGGAGAAAGTTCAGTAAAAAAAAGTAAAAATACTATGCTTGAATTTTGATTAATTAACAGTCAACAGCTTCAGTGTATTTGGATTAGAACATACAAGCACAATATAAAAAACAGAAGAAGTGAAAAGTATTACTGATATTTAATGAGCTTGTGTTTTGATTGGAAATGCTTAATCTGCAAACTAACTAGTAACCATGGCCATTGAGGAAACGTATTGTTAACAGAGTAAAAGAAAGTTGGTAACATCAAATAGAAAAGCACCAGCTCACATCCGCTGACTGTCTGCTTCATGTTCCCGTAACATTAAAGATCAACACTCGTAGTTCAGTTACAGAGTTGGTGAGATTGAGTAGTGATTGTTTGTGAATATTGGCAGCCTGTAAGTAGAAACTCTGTTGCTGCCAGTCAAATGTAAGGAATATGAGCTATGTGTGTGCGGTCCAGCCATCAGAAAGAATTCTGAACAAGTGTTGAGGCGGCATGCAAACCATCCTGCACACCTGTGCTGCACCCGTCTGTAGCCATGTTCATTATGGACTCTGATGTTGCGTTCAATGCCAGCTGAGTCATTTGGAACGTCTGAAGAAATCAAGCACTTTCACAGCATGAATATAAATCTGATCTGAAAATTAAAAGTGAATTCTTGTCCTTGACTTTCAGGCAAGTTTAAGGTGGCAGCATCAGCAGTAGATCTTTAGCTGGGTGTGGCACTGGGCAGACATCACTTTATGGATGCAAAATGTGATTCTTGCCTTTTGGTTTGAACACTGCATTATTATTATTTGGCACATGTTATTATCAAATTATAGTACTTAATGCCCATAGCCAATTTCAGATTAGTTTAAGAGATCCACAAAATGCACTTAAAATAGAGCAAAAGGGAGAGTTTGCCAGCTACTCAACTTTTGCTGCTGACTGCTGTTGAGCTGGCGAGATGATTAGACTGGACTGCCATGTTGTTTCCACGTTATTCAACAGTATTTGAATTACTGCGAAAAAACCTGCTGATGTGGGTTGCGATGCTGAGGTGTGTAAAAGTTGGTTTTAAAAGTTGCACAAGCATTGAGTCTGCTTACTGAAACGTTAAAGGCTTTCTCAAAATGAGTGATGCTCGGCCTCAGTATAACACATATCATTAGCTAGATAAGTGTCCTTCACTGTAGTTCATGTTGTAATCATTGGCTGATTTGCTTTTTGCAGTGGTATAAGTCACTCATTTCCTAAATATTGTAAAATCCCACCTTGTACATAGAGCTGTGGGATCCAGAGATGTGTGTGTGACTCAGGCACACTGGTGCTGTTCAGTAATTCACTTGGTAAGAAAGTGGACTTTGATGTCTGGCTCCAGGGCACTAATCCCAGAAGTGGTAAAGTTGGCACTGCCCTTGTGAAGGGTTTAATAGAACCAAGTAGGTTGGAGGTTATTACAGTGTTTTTAATGTTTTTGTTCTTGTTGTTTTTGTTTTGTACCTGAAAAGGATTGTCATGTCTCTGGCATTACAATAATATTAGGGCTCCCCCTCAGCAGTCAACCAAACTATTAGAGTCTTAGTCGACCAAGTTTCATTGGTCACTCAGTTGAAAAGAAAAAAAAAAAAAAAGATGGAGCCCAGTTTATTCCTGTGTTTTGAGCAATGAGACTTGTGTGATTTAATGATTAACAAAATGTTCAGACACATTCAGTTTCATTTCTACTTCTGCTGTTAGCGTGTCCAGTCTTAACAGTGTTACTTATAACTTTCTTTTTCAGCTCAGGAGCTCAGATCATTTTCTGATGGCCCACAAATATATATTGAAGTAGTTAAGTCAATATCAGAAATGTGCAACAGCTACTTGACAGGGGCTAGGAAAATCTTGAGAGGCAGCCCTAAATAATATTTAAAAATTTGCTGTGGTCACCTACAAACATTCAAATCTTTACTGATGAAAGTCTCTGACGACAACAATAATGGCATAAGACTCCTGATGTCATCAATAAAGCACACCCTTTATGGTTTGTACCACTTTTTATTTAGAAGTACCCACATTTGTTTTAAAATGAGTGTAATGAGTTTGACTTTGATTTTATATTTTCATGTACAAGTCTTGGTGTTTACAACATATTCTCCAACATTTGAGAGTAAACTCTCTTGTGATGAGGACAGCCCATAATTTGCTTCTGACCGTGTGCCAGAATAACTGATCCAATTAATGTTTAGACTCCTGTTTGCTAGTATGTCTTTCCTCTCACACACATTACACCTAACTGCCTAGAGACAAGACCATAATATACCCTCACCTTCCATGTTTTCAGTAGATTAGTTTAGAATATCAAACTGAAATTTCTGTAAAATCCTGTAAGGAGTTTTTTACAGGCTTGGTCACTGGTCAGGATGTTCGTGACAGAGAAAGGCTTTCTCTGAATCAGTCAGCATTTTAAGAAACTCTCCTTTGGAAGTTTTTGCTTCATTTCGTCTGACCTGGCTCTTATTTTACAATGCTAATGCAACCCGTAGACTAGACTCTCTATCTCTCTCTTTTCCTTAAAGGCATTGCATGTCCTACTTGCAGTGCTTGACACACATGAACACAGACTGCGTACCACCAAACCTGACTCAAGGCCAAAGCCCAAACCCCCAAAAAGGAATCAGTTAGGGCTATTTTGTTGCTAACAGCTTGGCCTTGGGTCAGGCTTAGGCAGCAGATTTGTAATCCTCTGACATGTTCAAAGCAGTATTGAGTATTTCAAGTGGTTCTTTTAACGTTTGTTATATCCCCTCTGTGATTCTTCCAGGCCTTTGTGAAGGATGTTCACGAAGGATCAGTCACTGTGGCTTTTGAAAACAAGTGAGTAATGCGCATGCACAACAAAATATTGCAACCTGTAAAACGTAACTTGTTACCAATGATGAAATTCACACTTATTTTTGTTAATGTGTGTTAACCTCTGTCCCAGCTGGCAGCCAGAGCGTCAGATCCCGTTTCAGGACGTGCGCTTTCCTCCCCCAACGGGCTTCTGCAAGGAGATAAATGAGAGTGATGAGGTCGAGGTGGGACTCGCTCAATACTCGTTCAGTTTCAATCGGATTTGGTTTATTTTGTTTTATGTTTCCACACATCAAATAGCTGCCGTTGATGCTTCCTGCTGCAGTTCAGATTTTTCACCAAAGGTTTCAGCAAACATGTCATCAGGAGGAGAGCTGAGCATCCACGAGTAGGAAGTGAAAGATTGATTGGGAGAAAAAAGCAGAAGCAATTATGCCATAAATTAGCAACGTTTTTCTACTGTGTTTCATTGATTTTTCCTTCATTTTTATATTCAGCATGTTTTTCAAGATTCAAAGTGAATGGCAGTAAATTGCAGTATTAGTTATCTTCGAATTACAGCAAAAAATCAAAGCACTTAAGGTGTGATGGTGTGCTCACGTTAAAGCAAAATGACGTTTTATCTTGAGCATCAAAATGGAAATCATTCATTCTTTGTTTTGTAATATGTTTATATGGCATATGGTGTGTGTGTGTGTGTGTGTGTGTGTGTGTGTGTGTGTGTGTGTGTGTGTGTGCCTGTCTGTCTGTCTGTCTGTCTGTCTGTCTGTCTGTCTGTCTGTCTGTCTGTCTGTGTCTGTCTATGTGTGTGTGTCTGTGTGTCTGTGTCTGTGTGTTACCAGGTATATTCCAGGGCTAACGACAAGGAGCCGTGTGGATGGTGGCTGGCCAAAGTTCGCATGGTCAAAGGAGAGGTAGGCCTCAGACCACAGTCTCTCTCAGTCTGGGTTACATGATCATTGTACAGTGTCGGGCTGGGTGTCAACATCAGTCGAATCAGAGCACCAGCAAATAGCTTGTCATGATTCACATTACTTAGTTTGCATTGGTTCATATAGTGTAATGTTTCAGAATACCCAGAAAAATCTAAGTAGCACACCATCGTTCTTCTGGAGGCTGGCGTTGATGTTGATGTTGATTAGATTAGATTAGATTAGATTAGTTTAGTGTACTTTCAACTTTATTGTCATCGTCAGAGTGCAACACAGAGACAACGAAATGCAGCTTAGCATCTAACCACAAGTGCAAGTAGACATAATATCCAAAAAAACAGAAATACATGTAAGTAGTGCAAGTGGCATGAGGTGTAAATAGTTGAGGTGGGTGCAGGTAGTGCAAGTAATTTCTATGAAACCATAAAAACATGTGCAACACGGTATGTAAACAAGTGAGATGTGCAACAGGTAGTAAGTGGCAGTGCAGCAAAAGTAAAAAGTATAATGACCGGTGCCAGTGAGTTTACTGCCTTTGTTCAAGGTCTCACTGTTCCTGGATCCACGTTGAATGAATGATCGGAGGAGTGAATTTAGGCTAATCTGTCCGACATGTCTCACTGCTGTGAGCTGTTTTTTTTTCTTCTGTTCTGCATTTTGCTCTCTGGCCTGCTTTTACACATTGTCTTATCTCATGTCTTCAGATCTCCTGTCTGTCTTCCTCTGTTTTCTCTCTGTCTTAATCACATTCTATCCAGAAAAAGTGAATTCTTGTTAAAACTGATATTTATATTTTATGCATTGGTGCACAGTTGTCACTCCACAACCATGATGTTGCACCTGTGCAGAACCAGACCACCCTAACTTCACCCTTGTCTCTCTGTATCTCTAGTTTTATGTAATAGAGTACGCTGCATGTGACGCCACATTAAATGAGATAGTGACGCTGGAGCGGTTACGGCCGGTTAACCCAAATAAGCCAGCCACCAAAACCACCTTCATCAAGATCAGACTGGATGTACCCGAGGATCTACGGCAGATGTGAGTTTGATATATAGACACTTCTATGCCCTGCAAGTACACTTCAGGGCATGTAAGGAACCTTTGTGTTGGACAAATTCCAACAGGTTTTGTGCTAAGATATTGAAAGGGTTTTCCAAGAAGGCAAGTCAAGGAACTTGAGTAATATGAATAATAAAGACTCTTTAATTCTCTGCCTTGAAGACATGCTTTATTATGGATTTATTATAATGGTACAGACAGTAATGACAGTCATACTAAGAGCCAATGCTCTGCACTGACATGAAAGCTAAAAGGAAAACAGAGGAGAAGAACAGCAAACACAAGAAACAGGTAGCAAAAAAAAAAACAGGAAAATTTCACAACACAAGAGCTTTCAAAGTTTGCCATTTCAAGAGCTTTTCAGTTTGAAAGCTGCTCAGCCATAGTGGCATTAAATTGCTGAGTCTGAGTAAGGCCAGCTTGCAGACTTGGTCTTTAGCCTAGTTGACAGTTGCCTACGCGGATCAGTACCGTGTCGGAAAGACCCAACTTTTAAACAGAACCTGCTGATGTGAAGCTGCAGGTGTCAGAGGAAAGCCGTGTCAGGGTGTTCATAAGAGGTACAGTGTCAGAGAACAGCAGAGGCATAATTCAACACTCACACACTTAGCAGCATATTTTAGAGGATGTGAGCCGCTTTCATGCAGGTTTTTGTTGTTGTGTAAAACCTGTAAATATAATGATCAAACTCTTCCGAGCCTTTAAGAAATGCCTTTGATTTACATGCATATGCTGATTTCAGGCTCTGAAAAGACTAATTGATAGTTCATTAGCTTCATACAAATCTGTGAAGGTGTGTGAACACATGTTTCCAAATCAGCAATAATTCCTGAATTATTTAAGGACATGAGTGAGTGACTATGACATGAATTATTTGTGTAACTCTTGCTGACAGGTGCTCCAAGGAGTCTGCACACAAAGACTTTAAAAAGGCTGTGGGCGGGTTCAGTGTCACCTACGACTCAGAGAAAAAGCAGCTGGTCATTTTGGTGCGTTAAACTTTTTTTTTTTTTTTACCAAATGAAAAACATTAGATAAAGTTCTCTGTCGACCGCTTACATTCAATTTTATACACATAATCTTATTCTTTATTATTGAAACAAAATGGCGTCATCTAGTAGATGACCTCCGTTGATTGCACATTCATAAAGCAGATTGTTTGTGTGAAATAAGCTTGTTGTTTGCTCTGTCAGTCGGTGAATGAGGTCACAACAAAGAGGGCCAATATGATGAGTGACATGCACTTCAGGAGCCTCCGCACCAAACTGTCTCTCATGCAGAGGAACGAAGAGGCCAGCAGACAACTGGAGGTAGATATGTACAAACACACGCGCACACACAATGAGGCTTATGGTCAACAGCCATTTCACATGTATGTGTGTTCTTGTATGCATGTGTAGAATTTGATCATTTTGCACCAGGAATCACTCTGACGTACTCCATTGTGGCAGTTATGATGTTTTGCTCATGTTTTCTCTCCATGTCCCTCTCGTCGTGTTCCTGCAGAGCTCCAGGCAGCTGGCGTCACGGTTTCATGAACAGTTTGCGGTTCGGGACGACCTCATGGGTCTGGCCATCGGGACTCACGGGGCAAACATTCAGCAAGCCCGTAAAGTCCCGGGAGTCACAAACATAGACCTGGACGAGGAGACGTGCACCTTTCACATATACGGAGAGGTATGATGCTCCACTGAGTGGACACACTGATGAGTACACCCATGTTGTCCCTGGATTTACGAGGAGTAGAGAGCTGTAGCGTCCATGTTTGCTGTCTGGAAAAACAAGTTTAGAAGCTTCTTGAAATTTATGTTCTTATGGTAAAGATAAACGTGAGTGAGGAAGGAAGCGACAGAAGTTACAGCATGTTGGTTTTGTGCTTGCTGTTTGTCTAAGGACCAGGATGCTGTACGCATTGCCAGGAGCTTCCTGGAATTCTCTGAAGACGTCATCAAAGTTCCCCGGAACTTAGTAGGTGAGAAAATCACTGGGGACGACGAGATTATTTCTCCTGAACTTGACTTTATTCAAGAATTTTTGAATCTTGAAAACTTCAAAGTGCTTGCAGACTGTGACTGATGATGGTTTGTCCCTGTACAGGGAAGGTGATCGGCAAAAACGGCAAACTGATCCAGGAGGTGGTTGATAAGTCTGGGGTGGTGCGGGTTCGCATTGAGCCTGAGAATGACAAAAAGCCCTCAGCAGCAGCCGCAGCAGCCTCAGACGAGGTCAGTGGGAGTGAAAAGACCCAACACCTCTATGTGCTTACCAAGACAAACAGCTCAACGCTCTTTCTTCAGCTCATCCCTCATACCCCTACATCACTGACCTCTGATTCCACTAATGAATGTGTCTTTACCACTGCTAGTAGGCATCATTTGAGAACAGACCAGATGGAAGACAAGAGAATTCATCTTTCTTCCTCTTTCTGACCCTCTCTCACAGGGAATGGTGCCATTTGTATTTGTGGGGACCAAGGAAAGCATCTCCAATGCTACAGTACTGCTGGACTATCACCTCAACTACCTTAAGGTGTGTATAGTCAGCAGGCAAAGTGAGGGGCAATGCCACCCCCCTTGTTAGCAAAATAAAAAGAAAGTTTGTTGGTAATCACACTGAAATGTGTGCAGAAATACTGAATGACTTGAGCAAAAATTGTTTTTCCACAAAATCATGATAATACTGAAGCATTGGATACAGTATTCATAAAGGGATATGAATAACTGAGAGGCAGAGGAATGCATTTATTAGCGTTCTTGCCGAGAGTTAGATGAGGAGATCATTATCACTCTCATGTCTGCTGAAAAGTCTGAAGCTACCGCCAGGAGACAACTAGCTTAGCTTAGTATTAATATCAGAGACAGGGTAGCCTGGTTTTGCCTAAAGTTATAAATGTGAAATAAAATCAATCAGGCTACTATCACCTCTAAAGCTCACTATATACAAACATATAGAAACTCGGGTCTGGTTGGTTTAATCAGTATAAAAATCAAAAACTACCAAGGTTTCATGGAGGCTCATTTGATGGGCTACTTCGTGGCCAGGAGCAATGACTTCCTGGAGTGTTGCTGTCACCATGTCATCGCCAGGTAACAGACATACATGACAGGAGCATCAGTGCCTCAGCAAGAAAGAGAATATGCTTATTTCCCAAAATGTTGAACTGTTCCTTTAAGATCTTAATGGGGACAAATATTGTGTGCATTAGCCATCAAAATTCTGGTCACAGTTTTTTAAAATCCTTAATTTGAATACATTTGCACCTGAAAACATGATCTCCTGCTCCTGTACACTGCTCATGTACACATACATTTTTATGACTTCCCCCTTTATCTTTACTGGCAATCACATAGAGAAACCAAATCCAGCATAGTGACAGATGCAGCAGTGTTGAGGCAGCGAGGAACCAAAGTAGCTTCATCCTTAATCGCTGCGGGAACTCAGTGTTTGCAGAAACAGACAGCAGCAGACAGTAGCTGGATTTGCTGCACTGATGCAGATGAACAGAAACCTCAGTACAGAAGTAAAATAACCAGTTTTCTCAGTGTACCATGTATCCTGAATATGTGGCAGGCTACTTACATTTGTTGTTATGGGCACAGGTTCACCTAAATGAAACAATACCCACTTATGTAGTTAAAATTTTTTAAAGAAATAACTTTAATGGATCCCTTTTTTAAGCACAAAAGGTTTAACATTAAACATGAAATGTGCATTGATGCATGTTGGAGTTGCTAGAACTTCAAAAACATGATTCCACTTACAGAGTGATGTGTCTTTTACCTCATGAACAGTCTTTGGCTGAGGACAGGCAGCCAGTTTTCAGGCAGCACACCAGCCTGACTTTCAAGTTTCATTGTGGCCTGTTACTAAGGTAGTCATGGAATTTAGTTAGCGACAGCTGATATGACCTGACTGATACTGCAGGTAGAGGGAAGGAGGGCTGCGACCTCAGCCAGAGGGTTTACATGAATGTTTAAGAAGTTTTAAGAATTGTGGTAAATTTGGCCAAACAGGCTACGTACTGTTAGCTTAACCGCTCTGTGGTGGTGGCAGTGAATGGTGGACAGTCACAGTTTAACCATATTTGTCCCCAATACTGAGTGATAGCAACTGATGGCCTGTAGAAACATTACAGAAAATGACCGATGTCCACAAACTTGTGCAAACATCCTCATTTTCATGTTTTTTTTTTTTTTTAATTGTTCGTGTCCACAGGAGGTGGATCAACTTCGGCTGGAGCGCCTCCAGATTGACGAGCAGCTGAGGCAGATAGGAGGGGGAGGTGGAGGAGGAGGGACGGGACCCCGAAACCTTAAAGACAAAGCCTACGTGTTCGATAACGGCATGGGGCTGGGGATGGGGAGAGGAGCGGGAGGCGGAGGTGGGAAGCCCTACATAGGAGGGGGAGGAAGAGGTGGCAGAGGGCGGAGAGGAGGCGGTGCGGCTTTCGCCTCAGGTACGATAGAATTACTACGTCTCCATAAACAGCAAGTGAATTCATTTAAATCGATTCATGTCTTTCTGAGATGCTGTGCTGTACACATTAAAGCTGAATGATGTGGCGCTTTGATATAAAGTCACCTCAGTTAGGTCTCAGTATAAGTGCTGTCATTGGTTTGGATGTGAATGAAGAAGCAAAAGAGCTGATTCTCTGGCTCAGATTGAGGTTATTTTCAGCCATATTTGATGAGAGGTAATTGCTGCACCTTTTGTGCACAGTGGCCTCATTTCTGGGTAAAATAAGTGTTCAGACTTCTGATATTTGAGTGGATATTATATGAAACATCCAGCTAGTACAAGGCTGTAATCACTGAACGGAGAGTCTGTTCCCCGGGCGATGACTTTATTATGAAACTAAACAATTCTTCAGTGCTTAATTGCTTAAATGAGGCTTGACTTGTATCCTCTGTCCTCCAGGCACCAACTCGGAGGCATCCAACGCTTCAGAGACTGAATCAGACCACAGAGATGAGCTCAGCGATTGGTCGCTGGCCCCCACCGAGGAACTGATGACAGGAGGCGGGACCCTGCCCAGACGGACAGATGGGAGGAAGAGAGCGGGCGGGGGAGGGCCGCGGGGACGAGGGGGGAGAGGAAGAGGAGGGGGAGGGTATAAAGGTAGGCAGTATTTATCATTGGCTGTCATCCATCTTTTCACAGCGATCTCACGTCATTCAGGACTTTATAGAGAGACGAGGCAAATATTTACAGTTGAAAAGCTTCACAAACAAACTCTCAATCAGTTATACGACTGTGTTCTGTTATCTTTGTACCATTTGACTGGAGATGAGGCTTATTTTGAAGCTAATGATCTTTATTCAAGTTATAAGGACCAAGAATGAGAAAGAAATGAGTGTGTAGTGAGATGCTTTTCATCAAATTATGGAAGCTGAAGAATGGAACTGAATACAATAACGAGTTCCCCGCTGACTCCCCTCACTAATAAGTTCTCATTTAGTGTTTACTTTTCAAGGAGATCCACATTTACGTTGAAAATAAGAATTCTTCCAGACATAAACCTCCTCCTGACGCTAAGATTTAACCCTGTTTTCAATCTGCTACCTGTCGGTGAGCTGCTGTCTTAGACTGCAGATATTTGTGAAGGTTCTGGCAATATGACAGTGAGTCAGTAGTTTTGGGTTTCACTTTGTCCCAGAACTGGTTTTGATGGGACCGAGGATGCTGCCTAAGCTGAGAGTCAGGCTCTGTTTGTCCCGTTGTTTAGGTGACGACGTGCAGTGGAGTGAGCCGAGACCTCGTCATATCAGAGACCCCAAGACAAGAGTGCAGGAGGACACTCTGCAGGTAACACACACGCATCCTCGTGTTGTATTGAAATCTCAACAGGACCGAGGAAACACAATCACACAAAGCTGCCTGTGTTTTAATGGAATTATTGGAGAAGAAGATGATATAAACACACACACACACGTATTTTTTTCCTCATCTGGACTTGCAGTTATCAAGTGTCTCAGAGTAGGAAATCCAAACTGGTCAAAAACACATATCTGATCCTGCTCTTTGAACGAGGATAAACGCGGTGCCAACATCCCTGACTTAGGAAACGACTCCTGTGTCAGGCAATATTTAGGATCGATCCAGAGCAGATGGCAGAGAGCTGATGTGAGGATAGCGAGCTTATTGAAATATACCACTTTGGCCAAAACTGAATTGTTTTAATGACTGCCTTTGTGTGAGTTTCTGAGGACAACACATGTCCTCTCTGCAGAAAGTTCTCTGCAGCAACCAACTATTTCTGCAGTAATTAATCCCACTTGGCTCGTGCAGCACCTCCAGTATCACGCAGACTGAAACTAAAGCTTAACGGTGCTAAAAAAAAACTCTAATATTTGATTAGAATTTCTACGTTGGAAATGCTGTAAGATGATGATGTCACACGCTGTCTCCCACAGATCCGTGTGGACGGTAACAATGAGCGTAGCGTGCAGCACTCCTCAGGGGGCCGAGGAGGTGGGCCTTCCTCATCCCAGGGTGGTGTCAGCACCGGCGGTGAGGGTCCATCTCGCCATCACCATCAGAGGCCCATCAGAGACCGAGGGATGAAGAAGGACAAACAGGACGCTCCTCCGCTGGTGAACGGAGTGTCGTAGATACACCACTGGAGGACCTTCTCACTTAGACACACACACACACACACACACACACACACACACACACACACAGATACACACACACACACACACACACTCAGAGACACGCACACACACAGGCAACTTATCATAAACCATCATAGATTCTCTCTAGTTTTTTTTTTTTTCATTCTCTGTCTTTGTCAAACACATGAACACACATAATTCATCAGCATGGAGGAGTTTACTGTAGTGGAGTCGCAGACCAGAGGCCATCTGGCGTCTGCTGGTCTGCTCTGTTGAGGTACTGGTCTGGTTTGTGGTCGACTGGTCTGATGCATCCTGTTCTTCTCTGGAGTAACACATAAAAGAAACAGCACTTTTTTGGACAAAAGGAAAAGAAGAGGAGTGATTTGACTAAAGCTCGTTTCTCACAGAGGCATTTATCCCAAACACGCTCCCCTTCCCATCAAAGGCAAATAATTGTTTACTTGTGTTTTAAAATCAACTAAATTGGATGATTTTTGTTTTTTCCACTGCCCTGTTGGGACTGATCACAACAGAAAACAAAACGAGTCAAACAAATAAAGCAAATAATTGGTTGACAGGAAACGAGGTGTTATTACAGCCACTTCAGAAGGCAGGATGAAGTATGTTCCCTCCTCCTCCTCCTCCTCCTCCTGCTCCTCCTCCTTCTCCTTCTCCTTCTCATCCTCCTCCTCCTCCTGCTCCTGTTGCTGCACATTTTAAACTTATTGTTACTGCAGATGTTGTAGAGATGATCTGTCAGCACTGCCTTCAGTGTTGCCCACAGGTTGAGAACTTATTTTTGATGCTCTCAAGGTCCAAAGTCTAACCCTTGGAAGTCAGGTGGAGCACAGCATTGCATTTGTAATAGAAGTATCCAGTGTAGAGACCTCACCTCGTCTCGTTCAAGTGCATTTCCACAGAGACCGTAGAACTAAATTGATAAATTTCCAAACTCTTTTAGTCATTTGAACCCGGATCAACATGTTGACACTTGAGCAAGCGAAACCTGCCGTTTGGGATCAGCAAAGTGGAGAGGAGTTCAGTTCTTGTTTCAAGATGAAAAGCCATCAGGGATGCGTGGGCAATGAAATTGCCAACAGATACTTATCTCATCATTGAAGTCGTCTCTGTTTTGTTTCCTGTTGCCAAGATAATATAAAATTCCTACAGTCTGTTCGAGTGTCAGACTAAGCATGAATTCATATTAGCCCGAGCAGTGGGGAATCATAAATCTGAGGCACTCTGATGCAGATAAACTGTTATAAAGCCTCTACAGAAGCAAAGATACAAACTCATTAGAGTCTTCAACAGGGAACAAAATGTCATGCACTGCTGGTCTTTAAAATGACCTGTCATGTGACTTACTCTACAGACGCCTTCAGTCCATTCAGTCCACACTGACTCTGACTTCAGATCAGCTGTGTCTGTGCTCAGAACCATCAGTCTGTAAGAGATGCCGGGAGGACAGCAACTGGCCAAACTGTCTTCATTGTCAGAAATTTGCCACGTGAAAAAATCTTTTAAGTAGGCTGCATGAGGCTCATACAGGAAGACAGCATTGTTTTGATCTCTCAACTCATTGGTTTGATTTCCCTGCGCAAACTCCTTCATCATGAAAATGTAGCAGTGCTCAAATGATTCTGAAGTCAGCATTGAAGTCAGTGTCCAGTCCAGAAACACAGGTCAAACCTGTATATTCACGATAATGTACAGTCTAAGCCAAACAGACCCCTGACTAAAGCTTTTACCACAGTCATGAATAAATTCCAGAGAATCTGAGCAGACACATTCATGACAGCATTTCTGCACTGGTTTCCAGCAGCTCTGGACCTTTTCATACAGGGAGGTTCCACTCTCCCAGTCCTCATTTATCTCATTGCTAAAGATGTGTCAGCAGGAATCCACATCCTGTACCAGACTGATGAGAGCCTTTCCAACCTCAACAGCGGGACATTTCACACAGAAGGCTTAGGGTTCGGCTAGTTCCACATTTAACAGCATCCTGGGATGGACGGCGGTTCAGTCAGTAGAGTAACTTCTGCTCTCAGACAAACGTGATCAGGTTGCAGGATTAAGGCGGCAACATCACAAATGTAGATCTCCTGTCACCTGATAACATGACCTTTTCTTTAATTTATGAAAACCTTTGTATTTAACCTTTTTGTTTTGCAGTTAGACAACCCACTTGAAGTATTACTGCAAAAGAAACAACATGAGTTATTACCTTGACAAAATAAAAATTTGGTGTAAGTTTTATTCCTCCTGGTTTTCCAACTTATTCTGGGCCCAAACATTTTGTGTATTAATCTGATTTTCTGTTGTCATTCTCTGTTAGTTGTGTTTTGTAAATGGTAGGGCAGAGGATGGAGTTTGACTTCTCACCTTAAGCCCAACAGATTTACTTCCAGTTACACCATATTGTAATCTCCATGAAACCACAGTATCAGGTATTGTTTCGTGACCATGAACGGTGCAGTTTTGCACTTTTTGTATGCATGATGTAAACTGTGAATTGCTCTGTTTCTTGCTTTTAGATGGCAGGACTGTGCATGTCACCTGACTAAAAAGCCGCTCTAGAGTCTAAAGTCAGGTTTAAGAAGAGTTTCATCTTAAAGTCCGGTTTTCTGAGCCTCCTTTGTGAGATCTCCTCTGGATTATGAGCTCAGGCGTGGAACTGCAGTCTGTCACTTTTCTGCCACTTGGTCATAATGAGGCTTTTTTTTTTTAATCTTCGTGCCTTGGATTTATGCTCTTCCATTTCTGTGAATTTGGCCCACTCTAAAAAGCACCTGACTGCTCAGAATAGTTCAAAGCTTTTTATACTGCCTGTGTATACCATCTGTTTTTTCATACACGGGTGTTTGTTGCAGGGGTGATTCTGTGACCCTATGCATTTGTTTCATTTGTTTTGGGGAGGAACAATGGTGCAAGATAACTTCTTTTCATTTAGTCCCAGAACGGTTCCAGTCTTCTTTCATTGCTCTAAACTTATCTGCCTCGTGCTGGAGCTCTGAGACACACTGACAGACTTACACAAAATAGGACTCGACAGTCGTGTTGTCAGAGTAACTCTGTCTAACCAGTGCAGGTTTCCAGACATCAAAGAAACAGACAAAACAAACAGTGTGTAGACTTCAGGCGCTCATCCTGAGGTAATCCAACCTGCTGTTGGGTTTGACACCTCCGAGAGTTACTGACTTCATACATCTTCTGCATGGAAATATCCTCTGTGGTATCATCGACAGAGTAAATCAAGTACAGCTGAGGTGGCATGAAGGCCTTTGAAGCTCATGTACATTCTCAGTTGTCCCAAATTGTATCCTAAAATGAACCTGACTGCAGTAACGTAGGTGGGCTTGTGTAAAGTATTTGTAGATTTATGATTGAGGGGATATTGATGATAGCATTAGCTTGAATAAAACTGTTAAAATGTGAGAAAGTCACTGTAAAACAAAAATGCAAAGCAAAAAAAAAAAGTTTCTTGAGGTTTCTCTGTGCATTCATAGGCCGATTGATGTTTCATGAAAACACTGTAGAACATCATAACACTGCATCTTCTCACTGTAACAGTCTAGTATCTAATATTTAGGCCAGCGGATGAGCTGTGTTACTCAGTTTTAGTGTCGCTATGTGTGAATGTTGTGGGATCAAGTACTTGACGGGTAAAATTAGCCTTTAAATTTAGCTTCCCTTTTTGTGGCACGAGGTCAGATGAGAAGATTGATACTCATGTGTGGAAGGTAGACATGAAACCACAGCCGGACTGGAAACGGCTAACCTGGCTCTGTCCAAAATCTGCGTACCAGCACCTCTAAAGTCTAGTTTAATCTGTACAAAAACTGAAACATAAAAACAACCATTTGTGGTTTTATAGTGAGGTGGAACTACCTACTTCTTGACCAGGCGCAGTGGCCTTCTGACTCACTGTTTTCTCCTGCTCCTAGCTTTTGTGCTAAGCTAAGATGACTGACTGCTGGTTATGCAAACAGACATGAGAGTGGTATCTATCTTCTCATCTAAGTCTTGGCGAGAAAGCGTATTTCTTAAAATGCTGAACTATTCCCTTAAAAATGGCTTTCTTTGGGAGCGTCTTCAGCATAGCATGACATTACTTTACAGGAGGGTGGATCAATTTTGAACCAGGCTGACACAAAAAAGAAACCGGGCTTTGAAATCAAACTAGCCACCGTGCTCCGTCTGTGACAAAGGCTTCAAATCTTGTGTTAACAACAGCTTGTGAGATCTCCACATGCTATAGGCTGACTTATTGTTTGGGGTCACAAACTCGTAGCTAGAAAGCTGCGAATGCTCAGAGAAACCTCACCACATTGTGTGTAACATGTGCCTTTAATTGTGGCTTGTATCACAACTTAGACATGTAAATCAGGGATGATGAGATGTTCAGAATGGACCAGATGTGTAAAGGTGGCTACTTCCTGTTGTGACATGATTGACTCACCCCGGGTCATTACTGGCAATGCCGAGTATTTCCGAGCTTCCTTAAGACTCAGAGGGCGGGTGTTAACTGTACAGTGACTGTGGCGCACCAGGGACCTGCCTGCTTTGACCTCCTGATCCTTTTTAAACACTGAAGGTGTTGTATTCTTGTATAGTCGACAAACATGAGCCTGTAGCTTCTGACCTGGTTCAGCTGTTCTGTGAAATGGATTCAGTTACTTTTGTAGACTTTCATGACCTTGAGTGGCTACTTTGACACCTTTGGCTGTGTTTCAAAGTCAAAGACTCCACACAGACCCCTTTTTAAAAATGCTATCTTGAAATGCAAAATAGTGTAACCCAGTGAAACTTTGTTGCCTCTCTCTCTAACTGAAGACATGAAAGGAACTGAAAAGATTTCAGAGGTTGAGCCAGGTCTTCTCTTTACCAGAGATCAGTGTATCTTTCTAGTCTTGCGCTGCATGTACATCTTTATTATGGATTTTGGAGACTTTCTGTAGGTTCGGACACATGTTAAAAAGAGACATACATAAGCTTAGTTTTCTTTGAATCAGTGTTACGTTGTTTCAGTTCAGCTGCCAGTGATAAGTTACATTTTCTGACAACCATTAACTTGGAGTCAACGATCTTAGAAAATGTCAAAGAAACGGTTATGTAACACGATGAAACAAGGTTTTTTTTTTTTGTTTTTTTTTTAAGAAGTTAATTTCTCTTTTTCAGAAGTATTATTGGTGTCAATTTCTCTCTCACTAATCTGTTAGGACCTTTGCTTTCACTGTTCCCAGTAAGCATTCTTTGCAGTGAAAGTAACCTCTATATTGTCAATAGAGCATCAACAGTATGGAGTTCATTTGTATTGTAAAAAAACGAAAAAAAAGTCATGATGGAAAAAAGAAGGGAGGGTGGCGTACTGTATATAATGATGTCATTATTTGTCTGAGAGAAGATTTGTACTATTGTTTCAAATGTGCACTTATCCTGAATTTTCTTTCTTTCTTTCTTTTTTTTGCTGTTTAATATCAGTTAAATGCTAGAGCTCTTGATAATAAACTTTATGATGTGTGAAAAAATAGTATCCTCAGTAGCAGGGTTGAGCCGCACACAGCTGTCATTAAAAATGAAATGTCCATAGTGCTGCAGAACTTGAAAAATAGCATTACATTACAGACAGAGGGTGAGTTCGTTTTTTTTTATCTGACAGGGAAAATCCACCCTAACACTGACAGCCCTCATTGAATCCTGACTGACATAATGACTGAATTTCCATTTTGAGACGAACAGTCCTTTACGATGCACAGTTCACTCACTGGCATTGTGTATGAGGCAGGCTTGGTTTGCATGGTGACCATGTTTTCAGTGGAAGATTAAAGCATTTCTCCAAATATATTCTAAATTTCACCTGTGGGTTTGGTGGCTCTTTAAAGTAGGCAGCTTTGCCCTTAATGCAGAATAGTGGTTATAATGAATTGTAATACTATGTCTGGAGACATTTCAGTGGACATTTGGACACTATTAGAATCGATGAAAGTGACTGAAAGCAGCAACTTTTGAAGACCACCTTTCAGGGGTTCAACATCTGCTGTTAAAACATTTTGGGTGAATCAGTGTGAAAGTACAGTAATGACCTTTGGAACAGTAATCTGACCCCAAAACATGACTCCTACACTCAACACTCAGCATCCACTTATTATTTTTTTTATCACATGACCAAAGTTCTGCTCTTAGGTCATGTTGAGGAGGATCCTTAGATTCAGTTAAAATGAAAAAAATAAAAGTATCAGCAGTCGCTAAGATTTTAGAGGAATAAATGAACACTTTCAGAAAAACACTGGAGTTAGACGAGACAATCAGTATCAATCTCATGTCTGTGTGCTAACAGCCAGGAAAAGTTATCTTAGCATAAAAACTGGAAGGCAGCTAGTCTGACTCTGTCCAGATTTCAAAGATATACTTCAGATAATTAGCTCACCACCAACCGAAAAGTAAGAAGTTGTGACAAGTCCAGCATACTCAAATTCAATAAATGAGATTCAAGTGAGCGACCTGTAGTGACCTATCAGGGTGTACGTGGATGCCTGTTCGTTTCTGGCTGCTTCCAGTCTTAAAGCCAAGCTAAGCTAATTGTTCTCTGGCTCTCAGTATGCACAGACAGGAGAATGGTAAAAGTTTTGTCATCTAAATGTTTATTTTCCAAAATGTAACGGCTCTTTCAGTCTTGTAAAGAAAGCACATCTTGGTCTCCTTGCTAGCATGTACCATACTGTTGCTCTGGGAGAAGTTTGCCGCCTCCATTGACTGAAGTAGCCTGTGGGAATAATGTTTTATGGTGGGTTTTCCCTTTAATTTTCAGTCACCAGAGTGATGGATAATGATAAGTGTTTCATTTAGATTTTCTCAATGTTTCTTTTGTTCTTTTCTTTTTGACTGGTGTAAAATATTCCTAAGGTTAAGCCAGCATGGTGCTGGTGGTAAGACTGGTGTCCCAAAAGCCAGTTCCCCTTGAACTGACAAAAAGAGCCACATGCAGGTTTGCTGCATGAAGGTGTTACAGACCTTGGGGGTACATTGGATGCTGAGTCTACAAAGGTCCAACCTTCACATCAGCTCTGTTGTGTCACGCCAGAGACAATTAATTTCTTTGCTTCTGCGGCTGTGCTTCAACCTGCTTGTTGGTGTATTTTATCGTGCCTCCAAACACCAGGTTAAAGTTGTATGTTACACTTTCGAACTGCTGGAATTGAGCGAACAAAAGCAGTTTAATGGCTTTTTCATGCTTTGGTTTGATTTTTTAGGGATGTTAATAACAAACTGTAATGCTAAGCCAAGGCTTGTACTATAGTGGATAATGTTAATTTAAAAAAAAAAAAAAAATGGGAGAACTGTTGCATGCTTACCAGTTGGGTCATTCAAGAACTGTTGCTAAGAAAGCATTTCTACAGTGAGGATCTCCCATAACTGACTGGCCGTGACATCAATATCCAATCCTGCTGTTTTCCCGTGGCCTGCCATGGAAACTGCTAATTTAAGATACAGAATACAGTCAAGATTGTGGCAATAAATGTAAATGTAGCGTTGGAAAAACATTGCAGGTGTGTTCATATGGAAAGCTGCAATGCAAACCTACAAGTAGGTCTGTGAACCATTTGGGATCAAAACCAAAGTTTAAGATGAGGAACAGTGTTCGCACATTTAATTCAAGCTGAGTACATTTTGATTCATGCTGGCAATTTTAGGTGTCATATGGGTTACCCACTGGCACTATGATGAACATTGCTGAGAACATGTACCATTCTTAAGACGCTACTTAGCACTGTCTTATGTTTGCTGTCCTCAATGCAATCCTCTGTCTCCAGCACATTAGAACAGTACCATAACATATACTCTGGTCCCCCATAAAGTAGAATGGCACTATCAAAACTGTACATTCCTTAAAGATTAAGTATGAAAGAGTCATGCTTCTTTAAAATACTGAATCACTGTGAACTCACGTGAACTTTTCACATTAAAATCGATGATTGTATGTTCTGTTAACTCATTTCATGAACAGATGCTGTGAGGTTGTTCTCATATAAGTTCTGGCTGTAATGTCTGTTATCATGGAGGGGGATCAAGGGTTTTGGATTTCAGATTTGTGGCTTCAGATATTTTGGATCTTTCCAGCATCATCATTGTGAACAAACAAACAAACAGAGTGAAATTAATTTTGATTTGCAGATAAGAAGCATTGGCAGTTGTCACATAGTGACAGGTTTCATGTCAGTTGACAGGGTTCATGATAGTTGTAGGGTCGTTCAGTTACTCTCGTGGAATGTTTGTATGTTGAGGGTGTTTTCCAAAAAAATGCTTTTCTTGATATTCAGCTGTTGTGATTGTCTTGAAAGGTGTGCTGTTCTAATGTTCTGGTGTACAGGGTGTATTTTTTTTTACCCATGATCCAATGGGTTGCATAAGGGGAATTCTGGTTGCTTCATTTTGCATTGGCCATGAATGACGTTCACCATGCAACGCTCGAATTTGAACGAGCCATTAGACTGATTTAAACAGTTCTTACTGTTAAAGATACAATACTGTGTTGTGTTGTTATGCGAATGTGGTCAGGTTACGGAGGTATTGACCCAACCTTGTCCACAAAAACCTTGATTTTGACATCCCAGAAGAGATGTTCTCTAAAGAACAAATACTGTCTATGTCAAACATACAATGATCATTGAGAAAGCACAGGAATTTGAATTGGGGAGTCCCAGTTCAGTTCAGAAACTTTCAATCATTTTAACTGGAAAAGTGTCTCGTATGACCTTGTGCATCCCCCCCTTCACTAAGCCTTTAGTCCAGTTGGGGTTGATTCATATGGAACCAACGCAAGAATTGATGACCAGCAGCTTTCAGTAGACATTTATTTGCAGAATGTATATAACATCAATAAATACTCACTAGACTCTATTGTGGGGCTGTTCAACAGTACAGCGCCAGAAAGTGAAGACGTGTGGAGAATCTGTAGATACTTAAACCAGGGTAGTCAACAAAGCTGTAAACCTTGTGTGCACTTTGGGGCATTTTTTGTTTCCTTTTGTACATACTACTAGCATTTAAGATGTTTGGATTGACATGTATGGTTATAGTGCAGTATATTTTGTATGCAAGCAGTTTCAATAAATAAAGGTTGATCTTCCTCCGTGAGCTGCGGCTGATCACTGCATGTTATGACTTTCAGGATTTTACTGTCTGTTGTCAATACACAGTAAAGTGTGCAAGATGACCATTGCTACGCAAGCTCATGTTAAATGAGGTTTTGACCCATTCCCTCCACTCCACCCACTTGTTTTAACTTATCCTTAAGCTGCCTTTAAATCCTACACTTACCCAAGCACAGAGCAGCTGCTCACCTGGCCTTATATCTACTTTGTATCTGCTCAGGTTAAACTATAGTGGCTGACCCAACTGGCTTGGCATCTTCATTTCATGGCCCACTTGGTTGTCCTGCCACCATCACTGTACAGAATATGTGGTTCCACCTGACATACCAATACTACTGCTCTAGTTACATAGCAGTCCCACAGCTAGGAGAAACCTTTCCTGAATGATGTTCCTTGACCTGCGTTATCATAGAAAAGAAAATGGTATCAAAATGAATTTGTGAGTTTAAGAGTGCAGGGAAACCTAGAGGCCCATCAGCTAATAACTATTGGTCCAGCATCCCAGGACCCAGTTCAATACAGCCCTCCGTAGTATGTTTTGGGTTAAACTGTCACATTAAAGTTAAAAGGATGATCCTGTAGGAATTTAGTGAGTTATCTCCCTTTACCAGCTTGCCGTCTAGCCAGCAGAGGTTGCTGGGTATACAGTACACAGTGAGAATACTAGAGTAGATTTTTCTAAAAATAGTAACCTGCACTTGAGACATAAAAATTATTTCCAAGCATTAAAGTGTGACACCAGGTAAATGCATGGTGCAGGTGCAGCAGTGCAGCAGATAATGTCAAGATTTTGAATTTCTATTTTGAAAAGTCTATCACTTTAAAATATAAACAAACATTAATCTTGGATTGATCATGTGGGCATGGTATAATTCACTCTGACCCGTGTGATGATTAAATGACAAAGTGGATAGACATGCAAGCAGCTCTGTGAGGCTGTACTTCAGACCAGCAGCAATTTGAGCTGAATGTTCATGTCAACATCATAGACTTTATAAAACATGGATGTAGTCTTCATGATGTCACCCACAGGATTCTGAAGAGCCATTGTGAAGCTGTGACAGTGGCTCCGGCCGTCATTATCTTGGCAGTGCCTGACTCCACCAAACTCCTGCTTCATCCATAAATGGGTGGAGTTGAGGCAGGCTGAATAAAGACAGGTTGCTGTCACTCAAAATGACCAGAAACCAAAACTGTTTGGTTTCTTTTTGCTTTAGAGTTGAACATTTTAATATGGGGGTCTATGGGAATTAACTCACCTTTGGAGCCACCCTCAAGTTGCCATTTGATAACTGCAGTTTTTGGCACTTCAGCGTTGGCCTCATTTGGTGCTTGATTAACCTACCAACATGACAATGCTAAGATACTAATATTTGGTAGGTATGTTTACCATGTTCATCATGTCAATTTAACATTTTTGCTAATTACTACAGGCATTAGTACAGGTATTTGGTATACAAAATGGGAGTCACAAATCACACCATTTCTGGTC
This sequence comes from Chaetodon trifasciatus, assembly GCA_037975065.1. Lineage (NCBI taxonomy): Eukaryota > Metazoa > Chordata > Actinopteri > Chaetodontiformes > Chaetodontidae > Chaetodon > Chaetodon trifasciatus. Next base: position 7,289,773 of record JBBMOE010000010.1, on the reverse strand, counting down.
ATCTGTCAATCGTTCATCATCAGAAATGTATAAAGTACCCTTGAAAGACAAGTGGTCATACAAAGAGAAGCTCTCCATAGAGGCAAAGGAGGGATGCATTACAAGTTAGTCAAAGTTAGTTAATGATAAGGTTAGGGTTAGCTCATGTTATGCTTAATAAATGCTAACAAAACATCTCTTAACCATGCATAGTTAGTCTACCGTTATCTAGCGAAATGAAAGAACGTTAGCCAGCTTTGTGTCTGACTGTATACTGCCAACCTCATTCAATGTGTAGTGCTGTATGTGAGTTAACACCCGCAGCAAGCAGCCAGCGGATGGCGCTCTTACTCTTGTAGATGACATTACGCTTATATCCAGATTCTGAGTAACTATCATTCTGTGTTGTCTCTCACTGTGATTCTGATCTGATGATAGTGTTATTCATCCAAAGGGGACAGTGATTGTCTGAACCGAATTTCATAGCAGTCTATCCAGTAGACTAGCTGCTGACACATATCACTCAAAATCAGAAAGTAAACCTCATAGTACAAGATTAAATTGGGCTTCCTTGTCTGGGAAACATGAATGTCTGTACAAACCTTTATGACAGTCCATCAGTTGGTTGCTGAGATATTTCAGTCTGATGTAAGTCACTCTCCTTATAGCTCTGTTTTTGTCTCCAGTAACTCCTGAAGGAAATGTGGCTCTTTAGCTGCTAAATGCTGCACTATGTTCACCAGCTATTTACTGGTGTTACAGTGGGTTTTTCAGAGCTTTTGTTTACCTAAGAACAGCTGCCCTCTGCAAACAAACAGGGTTGGTGAGAGTTGCTGGCAATAAACCAAAACAATGAGCTTAAAGATGCTAAAATGCTCGTTAGAACTGAGGGGAAGTGCAGAGTGAGTGGGTGATAATTCTCTGGGTTTGTCAGTGAGAGCAACACCTTCCACATTACACAGTCAATGGATCCATCGATAATACACAAATCCTGAGCAGTACAGCTTTAAGAGCTCTTGAATACAGCTGTGGGTGTTTGTTGGAGCAGAGAGTGCTTTTGGAAAGCAGGAGAAGACATAAAAGTCATAACTGTCTCAGCCTCAAACACGGTCATTATAGCCCACTATACTGTAACTTGCAATTTTGTCGTTGCACAAGGGGTGGCCAGTTGGACCTCAGGGGTCTCTCTATGCTTAATTCAAGGACAAACCTATGTTCTGTTCATTACAGCTTTGTATGGTAAAGTACTGTGGCCATGAATAGGATGAGTATGTTTGTTCCATTATTGAAACGACCACAAGGATGCTCAGGATGAAAGACGGTTATTACAAGGCTCCCATGTGGAGTTTTTAGCACAGTCACGATCAGGAGCCGAGGCCTGCTCCTGCACTGCTTCCCAAATTGGATGAGGAAAAACTCTTCAAATTATAAACACAAAGTGAGCGGATAGCATAAATGTTCTAAATGATGATAGTAGACAATATAAAGTGCCTAACCGCTTGGCAGATGTAGCATATGAAAGAAGTATTGCACTCCACAAAAACACTCAAAAGCTGCACAGGCTAACTTCTGATTGGCAATTAGGAGTCTCCAGGTATGAGTTGTTATGATCTGAAAGATTTCAATGTGTGCCCTTTTTGTTAATATCATTCGTCTGATTCTTGCCATTTTTCTGGCCTCAGTCACACTGCTGGCCTCCTGCCAAACAGCAGACAGGAGAGGCAGACATAGACAGCGAGACATGAGGTAAACAGTAGGGAGGGTAAAGGTTAAGTCAGAGGATTTTCCAAATGTGTGATGAAAAAATAAGATTTAATGAACATTTTCCCTCATAGTGTAAGACTTACTTTTAGCCACATGGGGGAGCTGTGGTACTGTGTTGACTCACCCCTCCTTCACTAGAGAGGCAGAGAGAGGAGTGAGAGAGGGCCTGGGCACATATTGAAAATTCATGACACGCACTTCTCAACTTCTGCAAGATACACAGCAAGTATAATGAGCTCAAATCTGAGAACTTCCTGACTATTTTATCTTTTTTGGGGGGGCTCTGTGTCTGTGTGTGAAACTCTGACTCCCTGTGTCATCATTTAAATCTAAATTACTCGCACAGCTGTGGCTTTAACAATACTGCAAAAGACACTAACAAAGAAAATGGAGAATCTCTAAACAAACAGCTACTCTCGACGCAGTAAAGACTGTGTAATGAGTTGGAATTGAATTCATGCGTGTAGCTCTCTGTACATTTGCCCTTAATTACATTTTATCTTAATGCCTGTCTGTCATGTTTTGCCATCAAACTCTCCATCAGCTCATCCTACAATTGCTTTTTTAAAATTCTGCCATATCTCCCTCTATCCTCTCCTCTCCCCCTCTCCAGTCATTCTCTGTCTCTCAGTGTCTGACCTAGTTTTGGACAGCCTTTCTTACACACACGCACACACACACACACACACAACCACAAACACACAAAACCACTGTTCCCGCAGGTGCTTAAAATCCTTGAAAATTGGTTGAATTTTGATGTGGTGTTTTTAAGGTCCGGGGATGTCTGGAATTTTGATTCGTGTGGCTGGAATTGATCAAGGTCATGAAACAGTACTTTCCGACAATATTGCTCATGGCTGGCAGTGTTTTATTCCCATCATGCACTATGGTTAACTCTTCTCTTCTCTTCTCTTCTCTTCTCTTCTCTTCTCTTCTCTTCTCTTCTCTTCTCTTCTCTTCTCTTCTCTTCTCTTCATCTGAGGCTGCTGTTTGTACTTGCGGTAGTGTGATGCAGAGCAGTGCTGGCATGTTGCCCCAGACCAGACCAAAATACCCAGGCACACATGCACACACACAAACACAGCGACACACCATCCAAAACAAAGACACAAGCATACACACACACATATACAGCCTGGAGTGTATCTTCAAATATTATTTCCAATACATTTGGACTTCTCGTGTTCTCCCATCATGGGCAAGAGCATGCAGGCTTCTGCGTAGGAGGTCTTTTTAAAGGAGAGGACAGTGATGTCACAAAGGAACCACAGTTACAGCTACAGCACATGCTGAGTGAGAAGTTTCAACCATCTGGTCGATCATTATTCATCGCAAGGCGTAAACAGTAAAATGTGCTGCTGGGCATGTGTTGCAGCAAGTGCATGATGGAGAGAGAGGATGGTGGGCCGCTAAACTGTTATTAACACGCTGATACCTCGGCTGATCTCAGACAAAGGTGAAGTGGTCGGATAAAGATACAAAAGCAGGTGACGAGAGCAGTTTGTGAGGGGTTCAAAGATCGCCTGCACTAAGAGCTGTGCAGCACAGAACATGTTGGAGAACATTTGTTAGTAGTAGCTTGCTGCTTCGATGCCTCTCTGTTTAAGATTATTTCAGTGAAGCTGCACAAGTTAACTTTGCAGCTTTGTGTGCAAACCGAGGGATCTTGCAACAATCAGTAAACTGCACACACTGATTGGACCAGACAGAAAAGATGGAGCTCACTCGCTGCTATTCGGGAGGCTAAAGTTTAGAAGATACATGGGAGCAGTTGTTTGGACATCCAGTCCTATATTTAGGCCAGGTGCAAGAAAGCAGATTCAGTGACGGGAAAAGCAGAGAGTAACCACACAGTGGAGTCTGACTCCTGAAACACTGGCCAGCTGGAGCCAGACTGCTCCACACTCTTCCTGATTCTTCTTTAACGCAGAAGAGGAACAAGGACAAACGCTTCGGCTGATGTCATCCTCACAGTTCAGCCTGCCGTCTGGTTTAAACAGATACGTGGTGTCAGGGCCACTGAATGAGAACAAGTCAAATGCTGTCATGGGAATAGAGTTCACGGAACAGATTAAAGGAAAGAATGTGACAATACATAAAACGTAAAGATAGAAAAAATAAAACAGCAAATAATGAAAAAAACATAGAGTGTATTTCTTCATTTTCAAATAATATATATTAAAGGGAACCGGCTTAGCAGATCTATTGGTTATCATAACATGTCAGCCACTGCAGGAAATCTGTCCATTATGAACATTCACCACAGCTTACAGCCCCACGTCCTGGTTCAGCTCTGACCCACCTCACTTGGTGTAGTTGGGTGCAAACCACTGATTTTCTGTGCAGTGGGTGCAATCTATTTTGGTTTTTACCTACAAATAAAATTACATTTTAGTAAAACTTTTCATTTGTTTTCACGCTGTATGAATGTTTGACCCTTTGTGCTTCATGCCCCTGGACCTATTTTTTGGCAATGTTGCTGCCTTCTGAGATCTCAGCAGATACTTTGGTGAATATTCACTGGAATATGCTCTACACTGCATCCAGAATCTAATAACAGAAAGTAATGATAATAATAAAAATACAACACTTAAAACCTCTCTTCCTCTCTGCTTCTTCCTTCACTTTTCTATGAGAGCATTTCTGTGTGTGGAAAAATGACAGGACCTGTGTGGAGTCATACATTTCACTCCACAAACAAAAGAAATGGTTCTGCTCCTAACCAGGGCCACAGGGCCACAGGGCCACAGGGCCACCGCTCGTAAAGGGTCCCCAAGGTCACGTCCTCAGACTCGTTTCTGTGAATTTTAATATTCCAAACTGACCCACACACTTTACATGGTGCATTTTGAAGGCTGTTTCTGGTCCTTTTAGACTACACATCCAAATGTAGAATTTGAGAAATTAGATGAATATATAACAAAGCTTTTAATATTTTGAACCGTATTTATATCCAGTGAGCACTGAGAGGGCCTTGAAGCAACAGGAAAGGAGATAAAAAATTTTCAGAAAAGATTACTGAACAGATAGCAACATGAATAAAATCACTTGTTTATTTCAGCTCATCTACATCTTCTCTGGCGGCCTTGGTAATCCTAAATCCCGGCTGCATGCATGGTGCCCCGTACCAGACCGTACACCTGAACAAAGCCTGCTCATCGCTCAGTGAATGACAGCACTCACAGACGTGGTGGAGTCTGAAAAGGTGCAAAGAGATGGCACATTGTCAAGTCTCTGACTCATAAGAACATGTAGTACATAACATGATCTCCACTAGTGACTGAGTGAGTCCTCAGAGCAGACATGACATGTCAGAATTTCACTGACTGACGTGTGGTTCCCTGATTAATCTGATTCCAGGTCAGCAGTGACACCACAATCACCACAGTACGCTTTAAAAGACATTGAAATCATTTTACAGCTGTTGCCAAGTCACAGTTTCACAGAAGGACGCATACTCTCTCCCTCTTATGTGTGTGTGTGTGTGTGTGTGTGTGTGTGTGTGTGTGTGTGTGTTTGGGGGGGTGGGGGTAAGGTTTATTTTTATAATATCCGTGCCGTATAAATAGCTCGGCTTGTTATGAAGGAAAATGTTTGCAGTGAATATCTCAGTGTGACTTGACATCCACAGCCTTCTTCAGTGTGTGTGTGTGTGTGTGTGTGTGTGTGTGTGTGTGTGTGTGTGTGTGTGCTCTCTCTCCCTCCCTCCACCTCTGCCTGCCTGCCTGTCAGCTTGCCTCGACCACGTAGCAGCTTCCTGGCAGCGGCAGCCGCTTGTGTCTGCTCTCCCTCCTCTCTGCCACACACTCACACACTCACTATCAGTAGCCCATGTAGAACCACGTAGCACCAGCTCTGGATTTTAACCACCACCACCACCACGACCACCACCAGCAGCAGCAGCAGCAGGAGCAGCAGCAGCCGAAGCGGCAATGGATCTCTTTGAATTCGACTTTTTCAGAGACTGGGAGCTTGAACAACCATGGTAAGTCCTGCTCACACTGCTTTATTATCACTGTCGGGTTTTTTTTAATGTGTTTCAATATGGAAGGTTTTAAAAGGGGGGATGAACGGACATGGCATCCCCGCTTTTGAGGCGAAATCAAAGCTTAAATTGCGTTTTTTTTTTTTTTTACATGGAGACGCAGCCAAAGTGAGTCAAATCGTGTGTTTCTTTGTCACCGTAAAGCTGCCGTTGTTGCATGAGACGTAGCCTGCACACACATACACACACACACACACACACACACACACACACACACACACGCATGCAAACACGCACACATACACACGCAGCGCAACGCCGGCTTTTACTGTCTCATTGTGATAATAAGGAATGTTTGATTTGAATGTGAGAGCGCACCGGACGGTGTGACAGAGCGGTGACACGGTGAGCAGAGGTGATGTTGCCGGAGAGCAGACAGTGAGGACGACCCGTGTCCTCATTTGATGCCACGCACAACTTTGATAGTTTGGTTCAGGTCTGATGTTGTTGGACAGCGTGTTGGTAAACAGAGCTGAGGTGAGCTGCAGCGGTGCTGCTGCTGCTGCTGCTGGGGGCTCTGTTTTCTGGGTAAACACACAGCCATGGACACATGAAGGAGTGAAGTTGGGTTGAGATGATTTGGGGATTTCAGTGGAGGCTGAACGCTGCGTGTGTGCTGATTGTGCATCTGTGCAGTCGAGCAATTCAGCTGTTTAGTTTGGAGATGCTGCAACTTGATTTGCCTCCTGAAGACAATAATGTGTCACAATCATTTCATGAAAGGAGTGATGAGCATTGTGCTGTGGGGGCCCGACTCAGAGTGACATGCTGCTGTCTGTAGGCTGATATAGAGTTAATACAGTGTCTTCTTTGTTGGTTGATTAGTTGATCAGCAAAATGAATCAGCTGCTGTTTTCATACCCCATTAACAGCAGTTTTTAAAGGAAAAACGAACAGTGTCTGGTTCCAGCTTCTCAGATATGAGGAACTGCAGCTTTCCTCTGTCACAGGAAACTGAGCGTCTCTGGGCTTTATACTGTCAGCTGGATGAAACAGGACGTCTGAAGATGTCATGTCAGGCTGTCGGAACTTGTGATGGGCTTTTATTGACTAAATGATTAGTCAGTCAACAGAAAAATGTCAGATATTAGCTTATTGCAGATCTATCTGTATGTGTGTGTATGTTCATCAGTGTGTATGTTGGCCTACCTTCACTGACAAGAAGATTTTTTCTAAATAAAAAAAATATTTATATATCAGGGATCTGTATTAAGATTGCTAATGTTAAAAAAAATATATACAATTGGCCTGTAAATTGGAATCTGATTTTTAATTTTTTTTTTAAACTCCCAAATGTTCATATACAGGCCTGAAAATTTCAGTAGGAGTCAGGCTGCAATCTGTCATGAAAATAAGTGTCAGCTGCAGCTCTAACAGACTGCACAGTGTTGCATTATCTTACAGTCCTGAGTGAAGTCATATCATATGCAGCCGTGGAACAAAGACTCGCATGGAGAGAAGTGCTGTTTAACACCACTGAGGCCAAACGACGGTGCAGCTTTAAAGACGGCTTTCTCTTTCTCTGCCTGCTTTGGAATTTATTGCAACATTTGTGCAGAAATTAGACATTTGAAAGGTAATTTGAAAATTCAGAACAGTCTGTCAGCTTGGGCCCTGGTTGCACTGGTCAGATCCCTGTTTAGGCTGTAAAGCTGCATTTCTATAGTGCTTTAATCCAAGGCCCTTTACAATTTCACCTCTCATCTAGCCATTTACTTCCAATGCCGATAAGTGGACCGCTCATTCTACCTGCTGAGCTGCAGTCACCTCAGCGCACAGTATGTATGATATAAGGTGATGAAGAAGAAGTCCATTTATGCTCAGGAAATTCCTTCTGACTGAATAAAAATGAGAAGCACCTCGAAATGTTGCGTGACTAAAGACAATGCAGACATTAAGCATGTTTCATGCTGGGTACATTTTACATGTTGTTTCAGAGCAGTGCCTTGTAAATGCGGTGCAGCTGTCTGGATCTGCTCAGTTCTGCCTTCAGTATGAATGAATGTAATGGAAGGTGGTGTGACGTTGATGCATCCTCAGGAAACTGGATTTGTTTAATAAAAAAATCCTTCTATCATACCATAAAAACAGTATCAGACCTGCGTCACTACAGGTTTTACATGCTGGATAAATACTGTATTGGATGTATTTTTGGGCTGTTAGCTAAAGCAGTAAGCAGGACTGTAGGAGCTGCAGTATACACTGTGTGACAGTCAGCCTCTACAGTTCAACCATGTATTATAGTGGGAGCACAATAACTTGGCAACCGTGTAGCTGTTATGAATCCGTACTCCAGCGGGGAGAATGTGAGCGGGGAAAGTGAGACACACTGCTGTCCCTCAGCAGCCACCATGGAAGGGCCCTGGAGCAAGGTACTTAACCCCCTGCTGCTGGAGTGGAGCTGCACAGGGCTCAACAACAAGCTCAGGGTGTGTACACATGTAACCCTCCTCCTGCCACTGCTCCATCACGCCGCTGCTGTCAGATGGTCTTATGCATTTTCAAAAGGCTTTTTACACACAGAAACTAGCATTAAACGTCTGATTAAAAACAGAAAGCGAAGCCGCTGATGGGAAGATCAGCTGAAAGGTGGAACCTGAAGGTGCGAATGGAAACTAGAAGGCTCCTGGATTTTTGATTGCATGGTCTGACATAATAAAGCAAGGTCAGTTTCTTTTAGCTGCCCTCAGCGGGTGTGAACTCCAGAGAAAAAGAGCTCTGACAACTCTGTTCACTCTGCTGCAGCACGTCCAACTTTGAGACTGTCCTCACCAGAAAAATGGCAGCATTGCTCACTTGTTCCGAAGAGATTTTGCCACACTGTTCAAACCACAGCAGAGATCTGTTTACTGTCTCTGGGTGCAGTCAGGCAGTGGTTCACGACCTGAAGGGAAGGACCCCTCAAGATGATAAATGGAATAGGAAAGAAAGAAAATGCTGGATAGTTTTAATAGGAATGAAACCAGTGGGAGTGGGAAATCACTCTTTGGTGAAAGTGCTCACAGACACACACTCTTTGTTGAAATATACAAAATGAAGTTACAGGTAGACAGTAGGGATGCAAATAATGATTGCTGTCATTATTTGATTATTTTCTTGGTTAATTGTTACCTCCATAAAAATTGACAGTGATCACATCCCAGAGCTCAAGATGACATGAGGCTGCTGTGTGTTGGTGCAACCTTTCTTTCTCTTACTAACCTGAAACCAGCTATGTTTTTATGCCTAAACCTAAATGAGACAATGAGTTTGGACTTTTTGCCAAATTTCAATCTGTTAATTTGACATTTTATAGTTTAGACTGAGTGAAACTGAGGGTTTCTGTTTGCTTCATGCAAAGTGCTTGTTGGATTGGACAGCATCTGAAACCACCACCAACACCTTTCTGAAAAATGTTTTTTTTTTCTTTCCAAAGCTGACACACAGCACAGCAATTGGCCAGGTGTGCAGAGGTGTGAAAGTACAGTTTGAACTTCTCTCTCATTTTTACATTCTCTGCTCGCTACCTCCGTCACGTTTCGTATGTGAAAACAAGTGGCACACCATAAAAGCTCTGGAGTGGAGGCTGTCTGAAAGTATGCACTGTTATCCCCACTTGTACCACCCATTGTGTTGAGATGACAAAGAGTTGTGACAGAGAGATTGTGGAAGAAGTAAAACGCAGCTAGAGGAGGCTATGACAGCAGTGTGGCCGCTCAGAGCAGGTATAAACACCTTTAAACGTGGTCGACTTATACCAGCCAGTTCATTTCAAGCATACCCTTAAACCAGCCAAATAGAGATAATGCACTAAATTCAACTTTTCCTCCGCGGTCCAGGCCAAAGACAACATCATGAAACGTACTGGTTTGGTTGAATGGGGCCGGTGGAGCGCACGATGCTCCTGCTCCTGACCAGAGTCTGCACTTAACCAGTGTCTTTTACCAACAGCTCTGCAAGCTGCTTTGATGTGGCTGACAGCTCAGTGCTAATAAATGTTAAAATGGACTCAACTGTCCAAGATTATAAGGGGGAGAACACCTCCACTGGAGGAAGAAAACCAGAACGGAGAGAGAGAGTGATTTTCAAATGGAGCTATTTTTCTCCAATTTTACAATGGATTTTACAGGCATAAAAGCTGACACCACCTTCAATAGAGCCCATGAAAATCAGTCAGATTGGAGTTAAAAGTCTGTCACTCGCCATTGATGTGCAGCTCCGGTTTGACAGTGGATTTTCCCTTTAAGGGAGAGAGAAAACAATCTTGACGCTCCCCACGCCTTTGTTCAATCTGAACGAATCCAACACTGTAGGTCTCCTCCTCCTCCTCCTCCTGAAGAAATACCCTTTCATCTCTTCTCCTCTTTGTTGCTCTTTCTCCCTCCTCCTCCTCCTCCTCCTCCTCCCATCTCGCTCCTTGTTTCATTCTCTCACTCGGAGATCTGAAGGCTGTGTATAATTGTAATAGGGCTTGCATTGAATGTTGCGCTCTTCTCGCTGTAATTGCCCATCATGTAGCCAGCTAATCATGGCAGTGGAATCTGGGGGAGATCACTTTGAATGTTAATTGACACTGATGGTGATTGGTTGAACCATTTAGGTCGTTAATTAGGGAATTGATTACACGTATCGTCAGCGTGGAATTGTAAGATTCCAGCTGCGCGTTTGGAGCGTACAAGTTCACATGTGCAGGAAGACACTGACTATCATAATAATAATAATAATTGTTATTATTATTATTATTATTACTTCATTTTATTGGGTTTTAAATTGTTTGAATGATTTGTATTTTTATTCTGGTTTTAAACGGATTCAAAATGTTGCAGTTGCAGTCAAAATGCTGCTTCCTGTCCAAAAAAAGAGTCTGTGCATAAGCTCACAGGTGGAGAAGATGGGATCTGCCGGAAAAAGTGGTGACAGTCAATTTATAGTCAATGCATTCAGTGTTCAGTCTCTCAGTCCAGTATTCAATCTGCCCGTCAATCCTCCCAAGCTCTCAATCAGCTCAGTCACACGTGTCAGCTCAATACGTGCAAAATCATTCATCACAGAGAAATTTCCATCCTCGCCGTGTGATGGGCCTGAGCTCGCCAAACCAGCTCCACTTGACGACACTTCACACCATCATCATCAGCGGCTCAGAGGCTGTGAAAGGAAGCTGCGTCTCATCCCGAACTGGAACAAACAAACGCTCCAAAAGTAACAGCTGATAACAGAGAAGGAAGCTTTCTATCTGGGAGAAATCCTTTTTATCCCATACTGGTGGGACAATTATCTGTCAGGGCTGTGCAACGGGAGCTCTGTCAGCAGGTGTGAGCCAGAGTGAGGACACCAGGAAGATCACCTGGAGTCCATCTGGGAGGCAGCAGGCACTGGCCGTGGTTCTGAAGAAAAAAAAAACAAAGTGTTTTAACTTTATTTTTGGCCTTTGTCTTTCGTATTTCAGTCACATCTTATACAGGTAGCAGCAGAATGAAAAAAAAGAAAAGAAAACTGATCCTGGGTGACAAACCTTGAGTCGATAGGAATAGGCCTGCAAATTATTCTTTAATTATTGATGACTCTGTCAGCTGTTCTGATTAAACAATGGATCTTAGGAATAAAAAGTAAAAGTGATATCAGAAAATAATGACAACTGTGCATCAGAATTCCCCAGAGCCTTCAGTCTCACTGCACACGCTCATTTAGTCCATCGTTAATAGAAAAATATTGATCGGAGTCAGTTTAAAGTCCTGTTTCCAGATTTAAAAAAACTTTCCAGTTTCATGTGGATTTGATGTCTTCCAGAAGTATTTACTCAATCCTGTGCCAGAGAGCTCCATTGTGAGGACTTGTGAGTGATCCACTGCAGACTTGGACTGAACGTTTCCTTGCTGCAAAGGATGTAATATTCCACAGATGTGTCTTTCCAACTGTTTAAACATTTTAACCAACGAGTCAAAGTAATAATGAGACAGAATCTCCAAACTAGCTTAAAATGTTTTCTCAGTTTCTTTCAGGATTTAGCTTCAGTATCACCGCAACATGACACGAGGCTGTAAACAGCCGGCTCAAAGCACCACATCTGTCATATATTAGGATTAAAAAAGGGTCTGCTGTACCTCAAGAGGACATGCGGATTGTTCTTACAGATATCTTTCACATGTCATCATCACTTAGTGCTGACACTTGCTTTTCTCACGTCTTTGTGCAAAAGATATCTATAGAAGCACCGGAGGTAAAATAACAGGAACCGCTCTGTCAGTCATCACAGCGATGGAAGAGATGATAAAATGCCTCAACTTGAGGGATCTGAAGAAATCCTCATGGAGGAGATGGAGCCTTTGAGCTAATTGTTGAGCAGACATATATTACCACATCACGCAGATTCCAAATACCTTTATCTTCCTAAGTCATTTTTTGCTAATTGAGGTGTAAAAATTTGTCGCCGCTGAACTAATTTAAGACAAAGGTCAACTGTTAAAGCTTCTATTATTGAGTCAATCCAGACCCCTGTTGCTGAGAGTTGAAGTGTTGCTCCATGTAGAGCTAAGCCATCTGTTCAGTCTCTTAAGCGTCTTATAAGAAAATAAAATATCAACCATCTGGATGGGATATAAAATCCTCAGCAGAACATTTATCTTTATCAGTGAAAGTTTGTAGATGGAAGCAGCGTGCAGTCCCCCTCCACCCACCTTCAGCTCACATGCCACCATGCAGTTGGCCTGTAGAGGGAAAGATTTTTTGATAGTGGAAAAAGAGGGGAAAGGAAATACTGGCCCTTAAAGATGAGAAGAATGAGTGATTATACATAGAACTCCATTAAACTCTTTATCACAGTCACTGCAATGCTCATCTGGTCCAGAGGCTTTGCTCCTCTGTATGTTTTGTACAGCATCATCAATAATAATGAGAGCTTTTAAAATGGACTTCTGTTCTGTGGATGGCGGATGTAATCCAGCAAAGGTCTCTATTAACTTTGGAAGCATCATTCTTTTGTTGCAGAGGAAAATAAATGAGTGGAAAGGGAACTGAAAGCATCCTGAACTAATTAGACTCACTAAGCACTTATAATTCACCAAAGTATTGTCAGATATTTCACTGGTTTATCACCATATTAATACACAAAGTAAACAAAGTGCTTTTTTTCTCCAACATTTCTTCAACAGATATATAGTAGCCTTGTCTAAGTGATATTAAATAGCATTTACAACTAAGCAAGGGAAAGGGCGACTGCAGCTCTCGGCTGACATGTATTATGATATATAATGACACAGTGATGTTCCATGTACAATGCCTACGCCTGTACCACTCATAAAATAACCAGAGTAAAGGTAAGAAATCAGAAAAGACGTGAGGAAACCAAACCCTCTGGGAGAAACTGACTGAAACAACATAGAAATCATCCAAAATAAAAACTGTTCAGACACATTCATCAACAGCAGCCTCATCTAAACCCAGAAAAGGCATTATCGAAATTTAATTTGAGACTCATCCATCCAACACAAACATTCAATTTTACAATATTACACCTCGGCCTCGGGTTCGATCTGTGGCAAAGTCATGCATAATTCCCAACCGGGACAATGAAAACAAACAAACCGTATTAAGGAATAAACTGTTTAAGCCTTATCGAGTGTCCAGAAACATGCAGCCTGCCATCTGTCTCGTGGAGGGAAGATTTGAATTCTTCAGGGGTGTCGAAGGTCTTGGAGGCTCCATCAGCCATAATTTGCACCTCAGCAGGATACAGTAACGCATATGTTCTGTTATATGCTGCCTTCCCAGAGCATCAACTTCACCTTGTCAAACATTATGCCCCTTGTTGGAGAAATGATGAAATGTAATTATCACTGGCCAAGGGCACTGACTGCAATCTGATTTAGCTGCAGGTGTGATTTACCTGCTCCAGTGTAGTGTAACCTCATTTCATCTGCGGCTGTAGGAACTATGGTAACCAGCTCTGAAAGAGCTTGATTGGACCAGGCACCCCCTTTGCCCCTTCAGGAAAACCCGGTAATGTAGAGCTTGTGACAGCATCTGTAGTCTTTTAGAGAGCACGTCAATGGTAGCGATTGGATATCACATGCCTTTCCTAAATAAGTTTTCAGACTCCCATAATTACCGCGCAGGTTCTCCTTTTAAGCATGCATCATGTCATGGATAATTAGCCAAAAGGTCACAGGGCCCAGTAAAGTGCAATATGGCTATTAGCTATAACACCATTATCTTATTTAGTGACTTGGAATAAATCATATTATAACCAGTTAGATCATAGTCAATGAAAAAAGGTAGATTTTACTTGTGTTTTTATGAGCAATATATTAAAAATGAAACTAAATTATAGTGATGCAAATTTCAAACATTTAATGAAACTATAATGATTAAAAAAAACATAATGAATTCACACAGAAAATAACCGTGACAAACATCAGATGACGACACCCAGCGGGCACTCAGCAGCTCAACGAGGTGCAATAAAACGTCACTCATGAGCGCAGCACGAGTACTTACGCTGAGGTATGTCTCTCTGAGCTGCAGTATCTTTATTAAAAACGACTGATAGAACAGAAGATAGTGTTCCCCGGACCAGAAGCCGTTCACAACAGTTCACGTTCGCTGCCAGTTTACCAAATAAGCACAGGTGAAGACAGCTGCGCTGTGCCGAGGTATTATTTTTTGTTAATGGTGTGCAAAAATACAATTGCCTTGTCAATAGATGTGACTAAAAGCCTTGTAACTACTAATTAGACTATAAAGCAGAATAGCGTACATAGCTGTGCCGGATCCTCCCCATGGGATCAGATCACCAAGCTTCTGTTGTAGCTGCTGTTCTAATATTGGCAGAGTTTCCCACCTTCTAATACTTGTATTTATCTGTGTAGTTATTGCTCCAGAGTCCCTTTTATGTCTTTTTTTAAACATTACTTTTGCTGTAGTTTTCTTTATCAGAGAATACACAGTGGAGAGATAAAGGGAGGGTGAGCTGCTCGAGAGTTTTGGAAGGACATTCAAGCACACACGAGTGGGAGAAGGACAAAATCGCTGAAAATGACTAGAAATTGTTGCACAGTATGAACGGCATAGTAATCTGAAACGTGATGTTTTGTTTGTTTAGTAATGAATTTATTGAATTAGTGAACTGTTTGCCTCAGATAATCATTCATTTGCAGTGACAATTGAATTAGGAATGGGTCAAATTAGTTAATGAAGAGCTTGCTTGAAATTACATTCCTAATTTGTTGCTAAAAACCAATTAAGAGTTTGTTTAATTTGTTAATTGAGTATTTGCTTGAAGTGGTGTTCCTTAATTTGTTGTGAAACTTTAAGTAGTGATTAGTTGAATTGGTTAATGAAGAACAGTGCTTGCTCTGTGACACTAATTCAGAAAGGAGCAGTGTGTCCTGATGACGTTTTGATGTGATAACACGAAGTTATTAACCAGCCAGGTTTCCTTCTGCTACTCTTTCCACTGCTTGGTAATCCAAATGATAAGAGTAATGATCATCACTTTCATCATGTGTCCTGCAGTGGCTTTCAAAAACAGTTTGAACTGCTGTTTCTTATCAAAAACAAAATTCAATCTCATACATAATACAAGTCGTGACTGGGCAAGGCATATCAGCAGGAGTGTGTGTGTGTGTGTGTGTGTGTGTGTGTGTGTGTGTGTGTGTGTGCGTGCGTGCGTGCGTGTGTGTGTGTGCACGCACGTGTGTTGGAGGGTTTAGAAAAAGAGAGCACAAGAGAGCGAGAGACTTGGCAGTCAACACCAGGTAGCTTCTGCCCTAGTGCCCCCAAGATACTAAGACAATACACACACACACACACATACACACACACACACCCCAGGTCCTGAGGTTGGCAGAGCCATCTGCCAAGAGGAGCACGGTGCTGAGGAATGATAACACATGCACACATACACACACACACGCAGGCGTACATGTGATCTCTCTCTCTTTCTTTCTTTGTGTGTGCGCACACACACACACACTGCTTTGAACCCAATGCTCTGGTAGATCTCTCCTCTCTGTTGTAGTTGGCGGTTGATATGGCTGATACCTACTAAGTGATTGTAGATCTGTAGAAGTGTACACACACATATTGGAAACCTGTCTTGCTGGCTGTTAGACGGACGCTTTTGTCTTTTGAACTGAAATGTTTTTATCACGTTCATTTTGTCCAAACACCAAGATGACATGATGCTTATGCTGCTCAGGTCCACACACACCTGCAGACCTGCAGACCTGCAGACCTGCAGCTGAAATACATTTTTTTTAAGAAATAAATGCAGATTGCAGAGGGAAACACGTCCTCCATGTTTCATCTTTAGTCACACACAGCTTCCACAAAGCTTGCACAGGGTATGGGTACTATAGCATGGAGCTACTACTGAGGACACCGAGGTCATGTCCTCCACATTTACTTCCGGGAATTTTGGTGTTTAAGTGACCTGGAGGGAGTTCACACTAATTGGCTGATTCTAGTGAATTTAGACCCACATATAGGGATTACTACCTACAATCAAAATGAAGGCAAATGCCCCAAAAGACTTCCATTTAATTAAAATATTTTAGAGACGTTATGAAAACACTATCAGACTTAGAGACTGTTTTGGTATCTTATCATATCTAAATTCCTGCTTATGGTCCTGGTGGGTACCTTAAATGATTATTGAAATCTTCTGCTACGACACCAGGAACGAATGTAATTGACCGCCTGTGCTTTCTCATGCAATGGTGAACTGTTTCAGTTGCTATTTTTACATTAAGAATGACAAAATTATGATACCAAAGATGAAAATAAAAAGACTGCAACACATCTAGTTAATGTTTTATCTGTACCTGCAAATTCTAAAATAATTAATCTCTGCTAAATTATTAAATTAAGACTCTTGCAGTTAAACATGTTTTTGAAATATCAAAGGAGGACGTGGGACGTTTTTTACATTTGAAGTTAGTGGTTAAAATCCATCATCATTCAGGTTGTAGTTACAATTTGCATATGCAATTATATTTTACCATGCAGAGATTGTAAAAAAAAAAAAAAAAGAAGAAGAAGATGCCCACATGAAGCTTAACGCTGGCTGCTCTCTCTCCGCAGGAAACAGCTAATGATGTTTTGTCATTTCTAGGGAGCTTGGTTGGCATGGAACAGTAACAGCTAACTACATGTGCTGCTTTACGAATACCACTACTTTAATACACTGCATCCTACATGAAGCTAATAGACACCAGAATATTACACATAATATTCTGTGTATTATGTTAACTCTGTATGCAGCCACAGACTGATACATGTCTAGATGCACAGTCAACAATCTGACACAGAAAACAATACAGATATGTAATGTGAGACACACACACACACACACACACACACACACACACACACACACACACACGCACACTGTCAGACTCACTGTAGGTCTCTGATTACCAGATTTTTACTGAGACGACTACTGGACCACTGGACATAGGCAACAATGCATCTATGCACAGCAAAAGCTGAGAGACTTAACAGGGACCACTTAAGTCACATCAGCCAATCGAAATCGCCTTTGAATGAATCCCACCACAGCTTTGCTGCTCAGTGTGTGTGTGTGTGTGTGTGTGTGTGTGACTGTGGTACATTTGAGCGAAACACAGACGGACAGCTCGAGCTAGTTAGCCCCACAGAACAGTAGATTAAACGCTGAATTTAAAATTAAACAGAAATATTAAAACCGAATTTGAAAGCAGGGAGGCACTGAGTAAGTGAGAGTGAGACAGAGACGGAGAGGGCTAATGACGTAGCTTTTCTAGCCGAGGCCAATTTACTGTGAGGTTTCGAAAGGTCATCTCCTACATGGAGGCCTGTCTGTGACAAATTACATTATTTACAGCGGGTAGAAAGAGGCAGCGAGACCCAGAGAAAGGCAGAGTAAAGGAAGAGAGAGGGAGGGCGAGAATGGGTGTTTGACTGTAATTGGTCTGCAGTGTTAACACGAGCACCCTGAAGACTTTTGCTAACACTTTGCCTAATGATGCTCTTATCAAAGCACGATACCTGCCTGTCTGACTGGTACGTCCGACTTGCCATAAAGAGATGTCTCACCACGACATTTTGATGCTTCCATTTTTGAGCACAGGTTAGGCTGAATGCTGCAAAGTCAGCTGCCGTGTGGACCTTAAATTACTCATTTCTCAAAAGAAATTTCACAGTGATCAGGAAGATACTGTATCTGTGTTGTCTTTCTCAGATTCCTGTTAGACAGCAGCGTTTTAACTGGCTGCCAGTTTATCAAAGCTTTATCATTTCCTGCTGTAAACACTTCACATGCAGGTAAGTCTTTTCAGGGGAAACCCCCGTGGAGCTGAGGAAGTGCTGTGTTTGATGATTAGAGTTCGTCTTAAGGACGTGGGTAATCAGCATGAGCGCCATGGCTGGACAGACAAAGAAAAGAGCGCCACCTATAGAAACTCCAATAACCAAAAAACAGAAGAAAAAGACATCACACACACTTTTTGATTGACAAGTGAACTCTGGAAAGTGCAGTGCAGAAGCTGTTTGATTGACAGGTGATCCATGAAAAGTGCCAAAGATGCTGGAAAACACACACAAAACCCTAAAATTTTTGAGATGCTGTATCACCAACACTAAGTTACGTTGTTTCATTATTTTCCTGACATTAAACAGAGTCGACTGCTAAGCTGTGGAATGAAGACATTTCACTGTTTTTTATTTCCCCCGAAGGAGAGGACCCAGTTCCCCAAAGACCAGCTTAGTGTGTGCATCTGTCTGTGTGTCCCTTGGGCTATCTAGAGAAGGAAAGAGCCAAAGGGATTAGTAGTTAAATGGTTTGGGACTTGGGAATGAACAGAAATATTAATATTTAGTTTTAAACTTCTTCAAAGAAATGTCGTAAATGAATAAAGCATAATATGTGATTAACATCCCACAGTAAGAGCACAGGAATGGTCTTATTTGTTATGTTAAGTGGGAACATATAATGTGTTGTGCAGTGATGCTGTTCAGCATGATTGACTGTGCAGGAGCATCTGTGTGATTTCTATGTTGTATGATAAAATTGCAACCAAACATGCATTTGACATGGTCGCACTTTATATTAAGGTGGACATTAGAAGCATATTGGCTCATTATTAGTCATTATAAAGCGCTTATTAATGCCTTATTCTGGCGGTTAGTGTTATTGATGGTTAGACGTTATTAAGATCGTAATTCATTTCTGACCTTACGACATCACCACTTCAAGTGTTGTTCATCAAAGTTCATAAATAAGAGTGGTAATAACTTTTGATGTGATGCTCAAAGTTGCTTGTCAAAAGGACCCAGGTCTTCATTTTCTCCTCCACTGCTCCTCTGTGTCCTCTGTCTCTGTCACTCCTGCTCTCCTTCAGGACATTTGGTACCTCTTCATCAACTAATTCATAATTATCCTCTGCCTCTCTCTGCCTCCCCCCTCCTTCCTCTTTCTGTTAACCTTTTCCTATCTCTCTCACCCCTCTTCCTCTCCCCTGCCTTCCTTCACAGGCCTGCTAATACATTTGTTATCAACCTTCTCCCTAATTAACATGCCCCCTCGCTGTCTGACTCTCTCCTATCTCTATTACTCTGTCGAGATGTCTTCTTCACGCTCTCCTATTTCATTCTGACTTTTTCTTCCCTCTGCATCTTCTCTTTATGTCTTTTTTCATTTTTTGAATAGATGAATTTCAGGACGGCTCCTCACCTTCACTTCTGAGGCTCTATTATCTACAGACAGACAATTTGTCTGTCTGAAAGCCAGCAGGACACAGAGATCCATTTTCTGTGTGAATGTGTGAGCTTGTGTACCTCGATCTCTCTCAGCGTCTCTCGCTTTAGCAGCGTCTCTCAGTATGTCTATGTTTTTGTGTGTGCCCCAGCCTGGTGGTCCTCAAGCTGTGGTCTTAGTCTTAGAGTCCTTGGCAGGCTCCCATGCTGGGCTCATGGGGCGTCTGTGTGATTTCTCTTTAAATATTGACCTTTGACGTCTCCTGCTCGGCGGAATTGCTCGTCGGTCCTGTATATACCCTTGAAAAGAGAGGAGAATCTCATTTGTTTTGTACATTTGACATTAGGAAACAGCTTACAGCAGAAAGCATCAGACATTTGTTTTAGAGGAATGATTTTCACAGCCTTTTGCTGGCATCAGTATTCCTAACATTGCTACAAATTTATGCTCTCTCCCCCAAAACTCCCCACATCCAGTCTACACCTCCAAGCATACCCACAACCACACACACACACACACACACACACACACACACACACACACACACACACACACACACGCACACATAAAACAATAGAAAATTCTGCTGTTTATCCAGCATATGAACAACACTATTAAATGTAATTTAATCTGTTCATCACCTCACACATGTTGTCAGGCACTCAGCTTTCAGCCCAGGCAGAATTTGAGCATTACTGTCAGTGTATGTCCTGTTACAATTGGGCCGTAGCTGTGCGTCTTTTGCAATGTACTGGACTACATTCTACTACATTGTAAAACTCTAAGTGTGCCAGCCTAAATCAGTCGGACCAGTCCAATTTACTTCCCTGGGTACTGCGTATATATTCTTAAAGACAATGTTGAGTGCAGATAAACTGGTATTAGGAGCTGATGTTCAACGTGTTTAGTGGCAGTGCTACAAAGTATTATATAGTGCAGTGGGGGTGGGTTGGTCCTGATGGTTGATTGGGATATAAGGAGTTCTTTGTACCAGGCTGTAAACACTTTTATTTCCACTGTAATGTTGGACATTTTAATATAGGGGTCTACGGGGACTAACCAAGTGACAATGCCAGGTCTGAAAAGTGCCAAAACATGCAGTTCCTTGGGCGGCCACTTAAGGCTGGCTCAATCGTGATTTTTCAGCCCTGGAGGTTACTGCTTGGACCGGACATTAATAACAGACAGAAAGGAACAAACAGGGAGATACAGAGGCCAGTGAAACAGAGGCTCACCTGGACTTGGCATCAAGACTTTGACATTGATATTTCAGATGAACCTTGACCACATGTAACCATATTATAGCTGCAGTGCATTATTTAGGGACAACCTCTGGGCTGCGCTACATTGCTCCAAAATAACAAAAGTAGTTTCCTCCATTCGCTTTTCAGTGAGAACTGAGCATCGTTAAATACAGTCCATGTTATTCTGCCCCCTTAGACAAACAGGTATACTCTATAATTGTGTGTAATCCTGACTGCACTACTGCTTAGCACAACAGAAAAAGTCTTAGTTGAGCCTCATTAACCTGCAGATAGATGGCAGTGGTTTGGTGAGGACAGACTGTAAGCTGTAAGCCTTCACTCTGCCCAAACAACCAGTGGAGAAAATGGCTAACAGGGAGCTCAATCAATACACAAAATGTGTGTGTGTGCGTGTCTGGCTCTTGTTCCACTGTGTGTGTGCATTTGCATTATGTGTGCCTCTGTCTGTGCATCTGTAACCGCGCACAGGCTGTCTAAATGTGTATTGATCCTGAGGTGTTGTTTTGTGTATCTGATGGTCTGCTGTGTTTTAGTTTCATTAAGTTTGGCGCGCACTCACAAATGATGACAGATGAAGTCAACTGAAGCATGATTCATCAGTGTGATTTCTAAAGGCAGTCTCAGGACATTTTTCAGCTCTTGGGAATTAGACCCGATGCATTTTGGGTAGTGTGTGGATTCCTTATTCCCAGTTTGAGTCTTCTTTGAGCTTCAAGCATTCGCACACTCACACACACAATAGAACAAGAGGAGACGGAGCGACGGCTCTGTGTCAATACTTGTACATACATTGAAGGCTTGTATTCAGCAGAGATATGACTGCTTTATCCTCAAGCACACACACTCACACACACTCTGTGAACATATACATACACACATTTGCACACACAGTTGGTCGTACTGTTTGTATTTACTGTTGTTCAGAATCCCACATTTATTCTCTGGTGTTTCTTAGATTGTCTTTCAAATCATCTCTTTGATGTGCTCTCATCCGTACTTCCCTCTCATGTAGCCTGTGGTGTGTGGTGTGGGCACTCAATAGACGACCCAAGGAGACTTTTATGTGCTTTTACGTGTCTCCTTCATACTCTTGAAATAATTATAAATCATCCGTCTGACTCAGTATCCTGAGATGTGTTTGATCTTGCTGAAATATATTCTATATAACAGGTAACTGCCATATCCTATGTTATGTCAACAGATTGGTATCAACTCATATCAGTCTAATGACACCCTACCTACTGAAAATAGGCTGGCATTGTCATTGTTGTACAATGGCAGTGGATAGTTCAGTGTCAGGTGGACCGTTTCACTTTAAGGGGCCAGAATTAAAGAGGTTGGCAAACACTGGCATTGTGTAAATCAATCACATTTTAGGCTAAAAATCATTCATTCATTCATTCATTCATTCATTCATTCATCTTCTATACCCCCAATTATCCCTTTCGGGGTTGGGGGAGGCTAAAAATCTTTGGGGGCAAAGACCCTACCCTGTGTCATTAAAGATCACCTCCAGACATGTTTTAAGATGCAGATCAAATACTCTACTTTGAATAATAATCTCAGTCTGATGTGGTTTTTCCACAAAAAAGGGTTCAATTATCTTTTTAAAATCCCTTAAATGAAATCCAGTCCTTCTTTCTCATTAAAAAATCCAGAATCTATGAATATGAAATTCTTTTTCATTCCCAAACTGTCGGGCACAAGATGTCTCCTACTTCACTGTAAAGTCATTTCTTAGCGTTTCGGGTTTTCAGGCTTCAGGTCTCCACAGCACACTTGTATAAATTGAATATTGAACCAGAATTGGCTTCCAAACTAGTTGTGATGTCACAAATCATACTTAAAGGGCCGCCCCTTGAAACTGGATCTTCAATGAGCTCAGAGAAACTTACCCTTGGCTTGACCAAGACAAAAGATGTACCCTCAATTTCTCATCCAAAAAAAAAAAAAAAATACAAAAAAAAAATACAAAAATGAAAATCATATTCAATTAGTGTCACAAAAAAAGTGCATAAACCATTTAAAATGATGTACCCCTGTGCAAACATTAATAGTGGAATAAATTTGACATTGCCTACATAATATAAAATAGAAAGTCAGTCTAACCTGCCTTTGGCCATCATCATTTTCATATGGTCCCTAAGCAGTTCTTTATATGTATTATTTGGAGATAGATCAGTAATAATTCCCACTTCATTTTGAGACATTAGGACCGTAATAATAATGATTGTTACAAAGATCGTACCATAAAAATTAGTGCTGAAGTAGTACACATTAATACTTCCAGCAGTGGTGGTTTTGGGCTCTAAGCAGTATTTTTAGCGCCACCATTAGACAAATAGGAGCAACATTTGTTTGAAGTATTTTCACATCATTAGATGTGTAGTTATACACAACTATCCAGGCTCCCGGGGGGGGATTGTGAAAAAGCTGGAGGGGAATAATAAGGATAATAAACCTGAGCAAAAACAATGGAGTCCCAATCCCTGCAGGGCTCCAACCTCAAAAGAAAGCAAGAAAGAAACCAGGTCAAATTGTTAATGCTACTGTAAATAACAACACATAAACACGAAGTCTAACATACATACCACCTCCCACAAGTTCTCACTTAAACACACAATTCCCACCAGCTCTCTATATGCTGTTAATTCAGCCCTTCCTCCTTCACTCTTTGTCTTCCTTTATTCTCTTCATTTCTTTGTCTTATTCTTTTCCTCTTAGGTTTTCTTCTATCGCTCTTGTTCTCTTGGTTTAATCAGCATGTTATCAGAGAAAATCCTTCACACTGAAGTCTTTTGCCTGCATGGGGATTTGTAATATTTTCCTCATTTATTTTATAATATCATGCTTTAGTTATTTTAGTCAGAGATAATGTTCGGCTCTCCTATTTCTAGAGACTAAAAGGAGATCTGTGTAACGTTACCGCAGTGCTGTGCAGACCCCAGCTGTAATTACTTTCTCGAGACTTTTTTCTTTATCGTCTCGGTGAATTTTCAGAAGTTGTTAGCGAGCCCGAAAAAGTGAGACAACCCTTTTTTAGATGGTGTGACACATATGGTTTTACTTATGAACTCTTACCGCCTACATTTTGTGTAACTGGTGCTCCGTTGGTGATATGTGGATGGGAAGTTTTCTATGTCTGCAGTTTTTAGCGAAAAAAAAATGGAATGCTTGAATTTCTACAAAATGGTCATCCATCCCACTTTGTCTTCTCTGGTTCCACTTACACTCCATCACTGGGAGAAAGCGCGACCCGTGGCCGGCGCCCTGGAAAGGCCAGGGCTGTTGTTTAGCAGCTGCCAGGGTCACGGCTGCTTTGGAGCCTCTCGGTAACCTTTGAGCTGTGTGGGATTCTTCCAACTTGCCTGCTCACTTGTTGACTGGCTTGTTGGGTAGAAGTGTGAGTGATATTCACACCGAAAATCTCCGGTGTGAGGTTGCAGATAAGTAATAGTTTGTGGCAATGCTCAGATTCTTTAGTAGTGTCTTAGGTGAGAAGTTTTAAGCAATGCAACTCAGCTTGTTCAGCTTCTGTTGAAGTCTTTTTTGGGAATTTTGTGACATGACCTCTTAAGCTGCACCGTGCTTCCACTCAAATCAAGGACCATAGAAAGACAGTCATACTTCTTCATCAATGTTTTTATGAAATACAGTAGTTACATTTGAGTTGAGAGTGAGATGAGAATATTGATGCCACTCTTATGTCTGTATGTTAAATATGACTATTAGCAAAACTTAGCATAAAGCTAATGCAAAAACACTGGCTGGGCTCTGTTCAAAGTTAAAAAACCTATGAGCACCTGTAATGTAAAGCTCAGTTTACATTTAAGTCATTTTTTTCAAGTGGAAAAATAACAGATTGTGGTTTTATCTGTAGTTATGTGCTGAATTATTTCTTAGCTGAGTATTAGGGAGCTTTAGAAGTGCTGCTGATGTTAATTGTATTTTGTTTTTTTTTTTACCTTTGGATGGAACCAAGCTAGCTGTTTCTAGTCTTCATGCCAAGCCACGCTAATGGTCTTCTGGCTCTCGCTTCATATTTAGCGTACATTCGCCTGAGTGCTGTCAATCTTCTCATCTACCTCTCAGCAAGAGAGAAAACATATTTACACAGAAGATCCTCAATAGCATGAATCAGTTTGACCAACTCCACTGTGTCGCAGAGATCACACTGACTGGACCATATCAGCTTGTAATGGCAGGACAGTGTCAGCCCATTGTATTGACAAACTGATCTTTCAGTCTGCCTCCACACGGGTGCTGTTTTTCTTTTTTATTTCGTCTGGAGCTGGCTGTGTCCGTGTGCAACGCCACATCACCATGAGCCAGCCTGTGCGTGCGAAGGGATAGCAACTGAAAACAGATTCCAGGTCCCGTCTGACGTTTTCACACTGACAGAACACAAAGTCCTTGTCTGTCTGAATCTGCTGAAGAACGAGGCCTCTCAAAACATCATATCCCCGGTGTAGAGACCAGGTACGTGGGTGGCCTCGATGGTCTGCCATGCAGGAAGACCTGACCTAGAAAACAATGGCTGTCCTGTCAGGCCCTTTCCTGGAGCCCCCAGGTACTGCTGCACTCAGCAGACAGACAAAGAAAGAAAGAGAAAGAAAGAAAGAATGAGTGTTTACTCCGCTGAGAGTTGTCATTAAAAAGGCTTTGATGAGGTGAACCACATATCAGAGCCGGCGTGTTTTCACCTCAGCTGATATTCACAGTTCATTCACATCTTCAAAGCTTATCATATTTTTCCTTTTTACAAAAAAAAAAAATGGCTTTCTGTTGCTTTTTTCTTCAGGTCAATAGAAAGCATTTTGAGCCTTGCACTGAGGTTACTAAGTCACAACTCCTCTAAACCTGGATGTGTGGGGAAAGTCTAAACTCGTTGTACAATAAATTTAGATCATTTTATCACACATTCACATCATCACACATACAGCAGAGCAGCTGAATATGGACTGCTCTTATTTTCTTAGTAGTAACTGATTAAAGAGATTGTAGTAGGTCTTTATCATAACACTAGATTGCCCTAACAGGGCTCTATGAACTTAACAGCTTGTCTTCATGCAAGGTGTTTTGCTTGTATGGGCTCATGGGGGCAGCTGTGAAAGTCTTTGCAGATGAGCAGGATTCTGTCAGATGGATGCAGAGACAACAGTGGGTATGCAGTAACTCTCTTAAGTCTGAATCAGACTGCTACTGGCCCACTAAACAATGTGAGAAGTAATCTGTGGAAGCATTGTTGATTCAACGCCATAGATGGAAAAATGATTGACGGCAAGTTTAGGGCTCAGCTGTTGACGAGGGGCACATTCGAATCAACTTGAAGTAATTACGTGTTATTTCAAATTGGTTTGAATTCAGTTTTGTGACAGCACTGACTCTCGCTGGACAACCTCCACAGTGTGTTCTGTGATGTACCAACACGGCTAAGCAAACAAGGAAGCAGCTTATCAGCTGAAAGCTTTGATTGGTCAGGGTCCAACGTGTCATTTATGACTGCGTGATCACGTATGTATCCTATGTACCGATACCTGTCTAACATCTAGAAAAGCAAAAATATGGTCTAGTCTTAGCATTAGTAGTGAAATCCACAGAGCTGGATCTGTCCTGTTTGTCAGAGCTTTATTCTCAGTGTGCACTATGTGGTTTCAGTCTGCACAGACTGTTCAGTTTTTTTTTCCGGAGAACATTTTTTTTGTAGATCGCTCTGAGGTTGGGCAGATGTTGGCTGATGATTTTTCCACTAACAATCTCAGGCAGAAATTCAAACCAGGATATGATGTTAAACCTCAACACCAATTCACTAACACATCTGTAAAAGGCCTGTGGGACAGACTTTGGCAAATATAGATATCTGTATTTTCTCAGGAAGTGCTCCCTCTGATATTTTGAGACGATCTGTTCATCATTGCTCATAAAAGTGACGCCCATGGCCAGTTATAGTGCATGAGTACCTACACTCATCCACCTGCTGGATGACCAGGCTGTGCGCTGTCAGATTTGATGGGGGTGTCAGGTTACACGGCAAGGCCTTTTGTTTTGGATGCTTTGAGATGGAGGTGATTGCTTTTCCTCCAGGAAGCAAAAGCAGCCGCAGCACTCAGGAGCCTCTTAAATGCATCCAGGATTACAGTGTCATCAGAGTATTTCAGGGTCTGTACTCCTACAGTCATCTGTATGCAAAGTAAACAGCACTGGTGATAATACAGAAACCCCAGGCCTTTTCTGTAGCGATAGATCTGATAGTGATACAGTGTGCAGAGTCCGTTGGATCTGACCTGCTGTTTGGAAAGACAGAATCCACAGGATCAGTTGAGAGTTTACATTCAGCCTAAGCAGCTTGTGGCCCACACTGTGGACTTGTACCACATTTTGAGTATGGCTCAGAAGCCAACAAACAGCAGCCTGGCCTTGCTTTTATTTGTGTGAATAAGAAGGGCAATGCCTGTATCATACAGACTCCCATTTTACCTGTAAGTACACTAAAGTTGGCTTCAGGAGCCACTGGCTTTGTGATGTAGTCTCTCAAAGAAGTTCATCACAGCTGAAGTTAGTGCTGGATTGCTCCTCTTCTCAGGGATGAGATACAGCAAATGACTGAGGATTTCCATACACCTGCAAAAAAGAATGGTGATTTCCTTTGATTGGTCCGATTGAATTGTCTGTAGTCCTGGCACTTTTGTAAGAGCCTCTCTCCCTTTTCCCAATGCAATCATACATACATACTCACTCTTCTATTTTGAGTTTACCCTCTTGAGGCTGTGCTGTCTTCAGGGTTGATATAATAGGTCTTCAATAACAATGAAAAAGCATTGTTTGCAGTTTAGTAATATTTCAATGTAGGCCGCTTTTGAGGTACTCATGAATGTATATTTAACCTACATATTACTATGTGTATATTATCTGCTCTATGGAGCATTTTGGTGTCCTTCAGCTCATTGTTTTGGATTCACTGTCCAGATTAACAGCTTCAGAAAAAACATCTGATAATCCAAGTTTATGCTTACCTGCCTCACACCAAACAGTAGACAGACAATGTTAGCAGCTAGCTGGTGAGAATCAGCTAAGAGTCAGATATGTTTGCCTCAGAGGTTGGTGGAGACCAAAACAGAGCTCAAAGGAGAATGAGTATTAAAACCACAAATCTCATTTTGCCAGAAACAGGATACCAAACAAGCGGTGATGGTGCTCCGTGTGTGCTGGATGTGTAAATATACACCTGAGCTAATGAGATGATAGGTCGATGTCAGTGTGTCAGTGTCTATGTGTAGTCATATGTGTCTTTTTAGTAAGTCAGGTGTAGTTTGCATAACAATGTGCCACAGACCTCAGTTTGAATGATGATTAAAACAGATTTAAAAATCCTCGAGTAGAACTTCAGCTGTTTTTTTGTTTGGCTGCTTTTTTTTTTTACTTGAAATAATAAAAACAACAGATTAATTGGCGCTGCAGCTTTTGATTCAGCAGGTAGGCCTCTTAATGTGACTCAAGCAATGAAGATGGAGATGTGTTGAGAAAATATTTTGTTCTTAAAACTGCTTGAGCTGTATGAGCACTTTGGTTAATGTAATGACATAAATGCATAGCTTGTTAGTGTGATGATGTTAAAAGATGTCAACATATTGAGTCTGAGCTGCTGCAATACAAAAGTGCTTATTGATTCTGACTCACTGCAATACCATTGATGCATATGAATATTGCAATATTGGTTTACCATAATGGACAATAGATTAAAAATATTGAGTGTTCTTTATTTCATCAAATGTATTTACTCAGAGCTGCTGGATCACTGTATAATACACACTGATATATTGAATCTGGCTCACCAAAGACATACAAATGAAATAAGCAAAATTATATTTACCAACACACACAGACACACAGATATCAAGTATCGGAGTCACCATAAGTCCAGCGACAATAAGCCACAGCATGGTCAGCTGGTACGCGGTTAGTCACACTGTGTCACACTGCTGGCATGTCATGTGTGTGTGCTGGGACGCTGTTATTGCAATTTCCCACAATGAGAGAATGCAATTTCACATAGCTGGCATATATGTAACGCTAAAGAATAGTGTGCAGCGAGTACAGCCAAGACCAAATGGCTCGAGGTAAAATCTCTGTGGTACAGACACCAAGCAGCTGTTAACCCTTCATGTGCCGGGGATGGATAATTGGCTGGAAAAGCCTTTGTCTGAGACAGAGAGAGAGAAAGAGAGGAAGGTGGTGTGGAGGCATGTTTGCCGTGTGTGTGTGTGTGTGTGTGTGTGTGTGTCCTTGGGGGTCTTTCTATCCATCTTTCTCGCTCTCACTCTCTGGTCCGGAGCTTGTTACCATAGCAACATAGAAGAAGAGGTACTGCTGCCGGAGTCCCAAAAATTGTATTATCTTTTTCAGACACACGCGCACACACTCTCTCTCTCTCACACACACACACACACACACACACACGCTGCTCCTTCGTCTATCTTGCATGTATACAAACTGGCAGGCAGTGGTGATTGTGTGTGTGTGTGTGTGTGTGTGTGTGTGTGTGTGTGTGTGTCCTGTACAGCTTGCTAATGCTGGCAGGCAAAAGCATCCACACACACACACACAGTAAGAAAAAGGGAGACTGGTTGAAGGAAAAGGAGGACAGGCGGAGTGTTGCAGCAGAGTAGACGAGGTCATGCATGAACAGCAGGGTAGTTTATGCTACTGAAGGGGGATAATTGGCTTTTACTCATTCATTATTTCTTGTGTTTCTGTAGTTGGCAGCTTATTGTACAACAGGTAGTTTTGGCTCTGCAAGGTGCCATAAAGCATAGTTAGCTGGCTTGTGACAGTTCTGCAGAGAGTACCATAAAATACCACTAAGCACTCTGTGGCTTTACTTTGGAGTAGTTTGTTATGTTGTTATACATGGTCTGGTGCATTAGTGCGTAATGGTATTTTATAGTAGATTTTATGACACCCAGGGGTAGTTTTAGCCAATATTTGCACTAAAGCGGTCAAGGGCTAATATATTGTGCCAATGTTCAGTATGTCAAAACGTGACCGCTTTCATGCTACCAAACTAGAAGCATGCCGTACTTCAATGAGACATTGATTCTAATGAGGGTAGACATCAGCCTTGCAAAGATATTTGAGTCGCTAATATCCACACAGAATAAACCAAGTGAGAAATGATATGTGTTTGAAAATGGGAAGCTTTGGAAAGTATTGCAACATGATATTAAAAACTATGGCCGTGTCCAAAATCAATCCCTTGTCCACTCATTCACTATTCCCAATATAATAAACTTTGAAACATGTTTGACAGCCAGTAGTTTGCTCTTTAGTGAAAAGTAAATTGAGATTTCAAATGGACGATCATCAGTATTTTGCATGAACACAAAGTTATAGAAGTCATGCTTATGTAAACTCATTTCCCAAGATTCAAGTTGCCTTAAAACTGCTAATCTGTGTAAACAATGGAAAAAAAATGGCTGCATGTAATGTGAAAGGTGTTGCCGGTGTTATTGACGACCCCTCTTTCTCCTCATTGGTGTAGTTTCAATTCAGTCTCGCCACTCTCATTTACCCAATTTCCAGCTGCAGCAGGCAGCTGTTTTCAGAGAAATAGCTCAGCACCAACACTGCATGGTAGACACTCAAAGTTAGCAACTAGCCGGTGAGCATAGTGGAGCATTTAGCAGCTACTGAACCAGATATTTCCCTAAGGAGTTGGTGGAGACCAAAAAAGGAATAATGGATTTACATTTATGAGGTGGCCAGAGACCAATACCGCAAATGAATATTGCTCTATCTGCTGGATATGAAAATAGACAATTATTTGCTAACACTTTCGCCTTATAAAATTTATTAGTTAATAATGTGTTTGCAGCTCATTATGTGGCCAGAAATCTATTAATGCAGGTTTAAAGACATCATCATCACATGATGTGACCATTGAAATGTTGATCTGTGACATGCACAAGTAGAGAAGAGTCAGAGAGTCAGAAAACAGACTTTGTGAGGTCATATACATGACAGTATCTATTTAAACACTGGCTGCCATACACAGTCCTACCAGACCAAATGAGGCTGAAACAGCGAAACCTCGGAGTGTATTGAACTGAGCAAGGGTGAGTTTTGTAGTTCACTCATTCTTAGACTATAACTCAAACTTATTTCTTCTTTCAAAAGTCTCACTTTAAAGCTTGCTTCTACCAGACTGCATGGCTTGTATAAAATGGGATTGGATAGTTTTGGAGGAATGTGAAAACCCCTCCGTAACAGCCAGCAGGAGAGATCTGTCAGCCATTTTTACCCACTTGAAATGACCAGCAAAGACTCATCGCATCACCACACCACAGCAATGCAAGCACAGTGATTTAGCAGTGCAAATGAGAAAACGCCTCTAAAATGGGAATCTAGTACAGCAAATTAACACTTACAACAAACTCTTAAGTATCAAAAATATTGACAATTTTACAAGATTATAGATTTTTCAATATACCTGTCTGAGCTACAGATGCCACACATCCACACACAAATACACGTATGTATGTAGCCATGTCCACACATGTAAATGAGTGAGATTAACGCGCGAGGATTACACGGCTGTCTTTTCAATTAAATTTTCAGAATCATATCATTTCTCCACTGTAAATGGCAGAGGAAGCAGAAGAAACGTCAGCGGCGTGCAAAGGACCGCGGCATTATATAAGTGACGGTGACACTGTCAGAGGATCCCAGCAGCACTGACAAGCATGTGACATCAGCGATAATGTCTGAGACAGAGATCATAAGCGTGATAATGGCTGTGATTACATTAGTAAAGCTATTATGTTCTAGATGACAGATCTCATTAACATATAAACAGCCTTAAACACTGCATTCAGCGTGGAAATTAACAGGCCCACACACACAGACACACTCACATGCAAAAATGCATATATCCAGGGGTATAAGTGAAGGAGATTAAAGCACAAGGATTATATGATATAGATATTAACCAACATAATGCCATTAGATGTGGAGCGAGACACACACACATATATAAGGTGTACTTTACATTTAAACACCCATTAACACACAAAGATACAAAGTTCATGTCAACCTAATCTAAATATAATTTCCACCAAATTACCTTTTCTTCTCTTTGAGTCATTTTCTGGAAATCGTGCAAAAGCACACACATGCACACACACACACACACACACACACACACACACACACACACACACACACACACACACACACACACACACACACAGTGTTTATGTTCCTGTGAATACGGGGATGGTCTCTAATCTTTCTCTGTCTCTTCCTGCCCTTATGATAAACTGCCTGTCTAACATTGTTTTCTTATCGCACTCTGTGTGTGTGTGTGTGTGTGTGTGTGTGTGTGTGTGTGTGTGTGTGTGAGCAGGCGTGCGTGCGTGTGTGTGTGTGCGCGCATGCAGGCTTGTTGCACGGTTGCGTGTGGTTTGTGCAACTGTGTGCCATGTGTGTGTGAGTGCATGAACACCTTCTAATGAGTGTCTTTGAGAAAGGGATACCGTGTGTGTGTGTGTGTGTGTGTGTGTGTGTGTGTGTGTGTGTGTGTGTGTGTTTGCGTGTGTACGTGTGTGTTTGTTTTAGCCAGTCTATGTCTCCAGAGCTCGGCTCTCAGAGCATTCGGAGGCAAACATGAACGTCACCAGATGCCTCTGCCTGACTCTCTCTCTCTCTCCGTCTCCCCTCTCCTCCCCCATCTCTCTCCATCTTTTGTCCTTCTTTCTCGAACCTGTTATCTGATAATTTGCTGTGTCTTTCTCTCTCCAGCTCTGATTTCACAGAATACATGATGTAGTTAAGTGTGTTCATTCATTATCTAATTAACTAATTTACCAAGCGCTAATTCTTTCTCATCAGCTAATAGTCTGCAGATTAAGTATGGATGTGTGTGTGTGTGTGTGTGGGGGGGGGGGGGTTGCTTTTTGAGTGTGTGCTAAATTATTAACCCCAAATTATCAGGTGAAAGTCAGAAGATAAAGGAAGCTCTTATCTCTGATCTGGCTAATCAGGGAATAATCAGTTTTCCTTTCAAAAGGCGACAGTGACTAATCAGGTTTTTCTTCACACCATCATTTAGGATTTTGTGTCATTTGTTGTGTTGGCAGCTGGAGAAACAACATGCAGCCTTTGAGCATAACACAGTCCTGTGAAAGAATTGCCATGACACACTTTAATGTTAGGAATACAGTGTCATTGTTGCCACTGCACACTCATTTTCCCCAGTGATTCACCTCATGCTTTTTTTTTTTGCCTTTTTGCCTTTTTGTTTATTGGAGCAGTTTGGAAGTCGCTGGGCGCGCTGCCACATGAAAACACCCTTCAGGCAGACTTGGGAGTTACACATCAAAGGCAGAGCGGAAAGAAATCTTGAAATCTGGTGATGGGAAGCAGCCCTCTGCAGCGTCAAAACACTAGCACTGCTGGGTGTAATCAGAGTTCATTCAGAGCTTATGCGGAAATCGGGGTGAAGGCAGAAGATACTGTGAAGGAGTCCATAAAAGGTTTTAGCTGTGATGGTAATTTTTTAATAACTATTGGTAATTATGTTATATTAGTTAGTCTGTTTTTGATCCATAAAAGTACACACTGATCATTTATCCAGATACAGTTGAAGGTTAAAAACCACACTTATAGCTGTTTCATTTGTCTCTATCAGGGCTGCAACTTGCACTTATTTTTACTATGACTTAACCTCTTGAATAATTATTTACTTTGCAAAATTTGGCAAGTAACAGTCGAAAACCCCAACATACTAAATATATAAAAATATCAAACAAAACAAGCAGCAAATCCTTACACTGAGAAGCAGAAAAGAGTGAATGCTTAGGAACTGTATGGAAATTATCTATTGTTTAAAGGAGGGTAGTCTGACTTTTTTGACAGCCAGCAGGGAACTATGACTTATTTTTCTCTCATATTTTAAGTTAGCGTTCCCTTGTTGAGTTTATTATGACAGAGCACATCATTGGTGTATGTTCAACAGACATTCAGACATATGATGAGATGATACAAAGCATCATGTGATCTAATTCAAATTCATGTTATTTTCACTGTGAGATTATGATGTATTCATCTTTAAACTCAGGTGATTATACTTAAGGTACGCTGGAGAGATTTTGGCCTCTAGAGGCGCTATAGAGCAAAGTTTTAACAAGAGGACACAGACACTGTGATAGACCATTCCTGCCATGGATTTAAAACTAGATAACAAAACAAAAAAATGTGGCAATTCACCTTCAAAGCAGTAGAAAAATGATGTGAATGCAAGAAATAGTTTCAAAGATTGGCTCTGCAAATGTTCTATGAGGAAGGGAATGCGTTCAGCTCGTCCATCAGGCATCAGGAATACAGAACACTGAATAGAAACAAAACCTTTGTCCATTCACAAAAAACTCTGAAACAAGTTTTACTAACTCAGTTTTGTTACGTGGAGGTATTGCTGGCAGGGTGCTGAAATATTTTGGTGCAGTTCCTTAGCATTTTTGCATGGTAAGTTACTATTACTATCATTACTCCTGTTTAGTTTGTGAGCGAGTTATTAACTAAGAGAACATACATTTCAGGAGATAGTAGTTTAGAGTTGTAGCTTCACAAATGGCCAATCAGATCAATCTTTAATGCTTGCTCTCTGTTGGTTTAATACAGATTTTTAAAAGACAAGACTGATCTGTTGAATGGAAACATTGCACAGGCTTGTTCACTGTGAAACCAACAGCAAAGAGCTTTAAGAATAAACACAGTACATGGTCTCTCAGGTATACATCCGACAACATGTACAGCTGCTGAAGCACAGACATCAGAGAGGGAGATTAAAAAATGACTTGGCCTGCAATGTTTGAAGAACTTAAATGACGCTTTAATTATTCCATTAATGTCATCCATTATCTGAGCAAAGGTTGACTCATGCAGCCTGTTGTGTTTTCATGTCAGCACCAGTCATCCAGAGGTGAAGTCAGGTTCAATCATGCTGAAAGACGCCTCGCTTCTCTCCGTCTTACTGCATTTTTTTTTCTGCAAAAAAAAAAAAACTTGTGAAAATCCTTTCCTACATTTCATCTGGTCATTTTTCAGCAGCACCTAATTAATATGAGGAAGTACATGTTCCATTATTAATGAAAACAGTATGAATCTTCACACCTTAGCTGTGAATTATCACACATCTTTGACAATGCCCCTCTTGTATTCTCAAAGAAGAGTAGGTCATCGTCACAGATGTGCAATTGGACCGAGCTGAAAAGACTCTTTAGACAGAACCAAACTTTTCAGAATGGCGACTTTCTGCCTTCTACCTCTGGAAAACAGCGATAACTATCGCTCACACACACCTGGGATATATTAAAGCCAAATAATTCCAGTTGATATATTTGGAGAGGCCATGTTATTGTGAATTTAATCATTGTCCACAGAGCAGTGAGGGGCCATTTCAGACATTTACAATGAATTCTGGGACGTGCCGGCTGGAGAGAGATGAGATGAGATGGCGTGAGAACGGCCTCTAGAGTCACTAGAGTCCGTGTTTGCCCTGACAATCGTTCTACTGAAAAGTGTTTGCACTCAGAAATGTGCCTGAGTGGCCTGTTTTCATTGTATCACACACACTTCAACATCCCTCTCTCTCTCTCTCTCTCTCTCTCTCTCTCTCTCTGCCTCATTGTTGCTTTTTCTCTCGCTCTCTTTAATCCTTTGTTTCACTGGGCTCCAAAAGCCATTATGTTAGAGTACCTAAATAGAAAGAGGCACATGATTTAATATATGCTCACACACACGCTTGAGCACACACACATATTTTTAGCTCTGTATTAAGATATTGGTGTTCTCCTTTCCCCGTGTTGCAAAGGCTCTGGAGACACGGCAGTTTACTGGCAGGCAGATCAAAGTCTCTGAACTCTGCTCTCTGACTGTCCACATGAGCTGACAGAGATGTTGATACACTCATCTAACTTGCCTTCAGTTATTACCGTGCACTCAAAAGCAATGTGCTTAAAGGCTCTTTCAGACACATAGTGATTTGAGCTGTGCTTGCCGCTGGGCTC
This sequence comes from Chaetodon trifasciatus, assembly GCA_037975065.1. NCBI lineage: Eukaryota > Metazoa > Chordata > Actinopteri > Chaetodontiformes > Chaetodontidae > Chaetodon > Chaetodon trifasciatus. Next base: position 7,253,947 of record JBBMOE010000010.1, on the reverse strand, counting down.
AGTGCGCGTCAGATGAGGTGGGAAAGGATGGTGCAAAATTGGTAGAGTTTTCAAAATTTCGACTGAGACGACGTTATTTTGTTGTTGCCGGTAAGGAAGATGCATCTGTCCTGTGTTTTGTTTCTCATATAGGCTACACATTTTGCTTATCTTCAAGCTACCTTTTAAAACATGCCATGATATAATTGCTTGGTTTCAAAGACACTTTCCTCTCAAGGTCGCAATGCAAACAGAAACTTACATTGTATATTTCAGCGAGTTTGCACACACACACACGCACATACACACACATTAGCTTTTCCTCCATTCAGCCTTCTGTGGGTTGCTGCCTCGTCTTTATTGGCCTCGCAGGTACTCATCACCCTGCGCATGCGCTTTGTTTGGCTGTCGCCATGACGCACGAGCATTTAGGAATAATACGTTTCACAGAGCAGTGGTGTCATTGTTGTTTTGTGTCTGAAAGGACCTTAATGAGCAGCAGCGACAAGTGCTTTACAGACTTTTCTGGGTCTAAGTTCAAAGTGTTTAGGTTAAAAAAAGCAATTTAATATGTATTGACATTTGCCTTTAGTATTATCCTAAAAAGAACTGAATGTTAATCAAAAATAAGCTAGTAAATCAGAGTTTTCTTTTTAGTAAAGATATAAAAACATGATCTATCAGAAAGACAGGTGTCCATAAAGGCAGCTAAAATTATGTTAACTAGAGCAACAATAGAAAGGTTTCCATAGCATTTGTAGTTTTCCTTAAAGTATTATTATTATGGAAAACACAATGCCTAATTAGAGAATAATTTATTTGAGAGGTGTTCCTGCAGTCTGTATTTATTCTCTCCAAACAGCCAATGAACCAACTGCACAGACATTAGCTGAAGTCAGCGAGCAGTGAACACATCGGCCATGTGTGTGTGTGTGTATGTGTGTGTGTGGGTGTGTGTTTGACTCGTCTCAGAACTCAGCAGGAACTCCAGTGCAAGTTGATCTCTTAAACTGACATATGTTCAACTCACGAACACATTTACTGGACACATCCTTTGTGTTGTGTTGTATACTGCGTGCCTCTAAAGCTCATGGTGTGATCACATTTTAATGAAATACACGACTGAAGCATATTCTTAAATGAGTTTACATCAGTGGCTGCTCGGAACAGTAAAAAGTCCATTCAGAAATCCAAAACCCAACAGCTGGTTTATGAGATGGTGAGTTGTGATGTATATGGGATTTGTTGTGAACTGCTATAACTTCAAACAGCTTATCTACTACTGTTCACTTTTAACCTGTGTTTTTTTCTGCTGTCTCTGAAAGAAAAGGATTAGAAAACATTTTTCACATTGAGCAGATTTGAGATCACCGTTTCCTCCAAAGTACAAACAAACAACAAGAAGCGGATACTAAGGAAATATGTACACATGTAAATGAGAGAGCTCCTTTACATCCTGTGTGATTCCTTGATGTTTGTGTGTCATTGTTGGCTCTCCTGCAGTGTGATGTGACACACAAGAACACAACGCTGCAGAGCCCTCTCATATTCCCGCTCTGTCCTCGCTCTCGGTCTATTTATCTATCCATCAGTGTCAAACACACGGGGGTGTGTGATGTGCATTAAAACAAAGCCGGAAGTAACAATGTGTTGGAAGGCTGCGTCTCATTATAATACCTGCTCTCATGTCAAACACACACAAAGGCACAAAGCCCAGATTTCTGATATCCTCCTTCTTACCATCCGCATGCAGAAACCTAAAAGCCGTATATTTTCATATTGATGGCGTTCTGGATCTTCTTCTTCTCCTCTGTCTATCCAGGAATGCCTGCTGATATTTCTCTGATGTCTAATGCCATCTGAATGAACACACAAACCAGAAAACACACACAAACGTGCACAAAAATGCGTCGTTGAACTGACACTTCAAACAAAGCTTTTGTCTGCTGCCTGACAGCTATTCCTCTCTCCTTCCCCCTCTCCTCCTCTTCCTCCTCCTCTCATTATCCCCCTCACTTCTCCCTGTCATTCCAAAACACTCGTTCTACCCCCTCATCCCCCTGCTCTCTCACACACACTCATCCACGCGCACACACACACGCACAAACCTCAAACGCATTCAAGGGCTTATTCCTAATTGAGCCGCCTGGTTAAATGCAGGTTAAATAAAATACAAAGATTGGAAATATGAAGGGCTTATTATAAAAACTACTTGAGCTAAAGGTGTAATAATCAGCAGTGTTTCATTTTTGGAAGACGTTGTTTAATAGGGTGATTTATTAGTCTTAGTTTTGCCATCATGTTGGACAGTTTTTCTGTTTTCTGCATCAAAAACTCCAGAACTTAAAGGCTCTTCTTATACAATCCAATACAAGATCCACAATATTCAATGAAGACCTTATTTGGCTGAATGCATTTTGCTGTGTTTAAACCAAACCCAAATTCCACTAAAAAAACCCCACAAACTCGTGTGCACGGATTTTCTCAGGAACAGTAGAAGCCTTTGTTCAAGGTGAAGTTGAACATCTCTTATTGTTTACACCGTCACTGTACACTGTCAGAAATGTGACATAAGGACGAGGTTGGGGTGGTGGAGGGAGTGGCAGCAAGCGGCGCTGACATGAACAAGTCTGTCAAGTCATAATGGCCGCCTGTAAATACGGCTGGAAGAAGCAGTCAGCTGGTAGCCACACAGTGATTGTGAAGCATGAATGAAGCCACTGATGCTAATCGGCTTCAGCACTCTGCTTGAGCTCGAACTCGCGTGAGAAGGAAGACGCCTTCTGCCTGTTCGTCTGGTTATAGGGCCGGTGGTCTCGGCCTGTGGGCGTGACAAAGATCATTTACAAAATCAGATGTGATAAAATTCAGTACAGTAAGTCTCAGTCAATGCTTGTCACTACAATGTTGCATGTTGGGGTAGAACTTTGCACAGATCTCACCAGCACAAATTAAGATATTAGCATTAAAAGATGGACACAAATTCAGATATAAGATCTGGTAAGAACTCCTGTGAGTTTATGGGAAAGCTATTTCTAATCTACTAACTATCCTGTGGGAGTAATGCTTGGATAAAAACATATTAGGAAATCTATAGGGCAGACATTTTTCTTAGAGCTTCCTAGAGCTTATACACGATTTTGGCTCAACAGACAAGAGGCAATTTTGACAATATACAAGTAGGTAATGATGATGGCTGAATTACATTCAGCTGCTTTGGAGTTGTACATGCTGGCTCACTGCCATCGTTAATATTATTAGTCAATGTTGTGCAAGTTCACGCTTCACAAGAGTGAGCTCAAGGTTCAGATCATATACATTAAAATGAGCTAGTTCACTCTGAGAGTTCACAATCTAGTTCACAGTTCCAAGAAATGAACTGTTAATGTTCATTTCTTTCTTTTTTTAAACACAGTGTGTCGAATGTTACAGGCCTGCTTGTTGTTGAGATGGTTGTTGATGTGGCTGATGCTTTCAGACCTGGTGGAAACAATTGACATAAAAATGTGATTTTTTTTCTTTTGGAATCTGTACTGATTTGGAATAAAACAAACTGAATTGTCAGTTGCACTATCCATGCCAATTTTTTTTTTCCCAGGATGGCAAAATCATGACTGGCCCTACTCTGCCTCTGATTGGCTAGTACTTCATTGGTCGGGTTGGTTAGGGTTAGGGTAAGAATACCAGGGCGGGTCATGCCTTCATCATCCGGCATGCCAGGTGCCGTAAAACACGTGCGTGTGTCGTTGACTCTTGTGGGAGTCAACGCTGCTCACGTTCACGTTCATTAGTTGCACATGAATACAGACAGTTCACCAAACACATGAGCATGTGCAGTGAGCACGGTCTTCAGACACATTCATGCACAACACTGCTATTAGTGACACCTCTGCTTTTTCTGCTGAGAAAAGGGACAGTTTGCAACATTTGAACATAAAAGCCTCCTTTTAGCATCAGCTGCTGCATGCCGTCACAAAATCATTGTCCACTATTGTGATTGTTCTGCTCCAAATGAATCCAATAAATGTAATTTTCTCATATCATTTTGAATAAGAACTAAAAGATGAATTCACTTCACTGGAAAAGCTGATTGTGATTGACCAAAGTGTAGAGAAAGCTTTGCTCAAAGCGTCTTCATGGCTTCAAATGAGTCAAAAATATATTTCCAAGCTGTTGCCTGGAATAGCTCTGACAGTTATCCCCATAAGACACAAATGCAGCATGAGTCCACAAAGTCAGGGTCCAGTTGATTTTCAATGAAGCAGCTCCAGAAACCCTCTTGATGACTTACACAGGCTGGAGCCTCTGTTCCTACTGAAGACAGAACACAGAACATGTTCGACGCGATCCGCTGACCGGCTTCAACATCTGGCTGCTGTGCTGGAAGCAGCTTCAGGTTTTTACTGGCATCGTATGTAAGGATTCTAGGTTATATAATATGAGTAAATATAATAAATTAAACAGGATGTTATCGTCTAAGCACGTGCATCTTACCATTAGAATGTAAAAATTGTGGTCAAAAGCCAAACCTGTCAGTTTATTTACTGTATCCAAGAACCAATCACATCTCCAATAGTCCAGTTTCCCACAAGAACCACTAACCCTCTTTCATCAAAGAAAGAACTCTGCCTGCTACCTCCTGCTGAGGGTTCGGTGCCTTGCTAATGAGCACCTGAGTAGCACTTGTTTAGGAAGGGAGAGAGTGTTACTGAACTCGTGTGCAGTGAAAGTGAATGAGAGGGTGATGAGTCTGTGTTAGAGGCGTTGGCGTGTGCATTTGTTTGTGTGTGTGTGCATGCACGTGCATGTGTGTAGGTGTGAGTGTGTGTATGTGTGTTCAGCTATCAGGGGAGCACAGCATAGCTCTGCTGAGATTAAATTCCCAGAGCTTACTCTGGCTATCAGCATTGCTTCAGGACACACACACACACACATTAACAGACACAGAAGGAAAGCCGAGTGGTAGGAAAGAAAGCTGCCATCGCTACATTTTCATTCACAGAAAATATCAACATCGACAGTATGCCCACTGCTGATATCACCACTACCATTAATCCCCACCAATCCGTCCATCTGTCCATCCGTCTGTCCATCATCTATCTGCCTTTTTTCCTTCTCTCTGTCTGTCTTTCAGAAGTGGGCCTCTGTGTTTTACTATTATCTATCAGCAGTGCAGGCAAACGATCATCATCAACATGTGATAGCATCCAAAACTGAATGTGTAGATGGAGATCAAGATGAAATGTAAATATTTACGCTTCAAAGAGGAGCTTCAATTTGAACGTTCCTCACTTTTCGTTAAGGAAATAGAAACTACGCAGATACTGCATCTATCGGGCACGTGTTTCCATATTTCTAAAGAAAAGTGGATAAAACTGTTTTTGGACGTGTTTGTGGAAGCCTCGAGCCTCTGGGGGACGTTTGCCATCGTAGCAGTTAACTGACATTTGAGAGCTGGTGTGGCCAGGAGACGAGCTGTCAGCATTTGAAGCGTGCTGACTGGAAGCCTCAGTGCTCCTCATGTAATCCTGTGATTTGTATCATGACACAGAGTAATGTCCAGCTAACACAGGGAGTGTTCAGATGACACCTGGGAATATAGCTAATGCTAATGTTGGCCCCAGTGCTAGTTAACAGCCTCTGTGTCCACAGTACAAACTGCACCACAGTACCTGTACCTCACAGGTATCACACCAATTAAACTACCAGACAATCAAAAATTTACTCCTGGAGGTAATAACAAAAAAAGTAATAACAAAAAAAGAGACAATATACATAATAATTTCTTGGCAGCATTTTTTTTTTGCAGGTCAACCTTGAGTGAAATCAAGTTTTCTAACTTTGATTTTGTACTCAAAAGAAGCCTTGATTTGCACAAAGTGATTTAAAGCACAGTGATTCGGTTTCACTGCATCCATAGCAATAAAGATTGTTATTGACCAACTACGGCACTATAATTTAAAAAAAAAAAAAGAATTAAGTTCAGTGACGTGTAAAAAGGCAGAGTGGCGGTCTGACCTGTGTGTGACAGGTAGTGTCGTCATCTGTCTCTGCCACATGCGAGGAAATAAATCCTGGATGTGTTAATTACCTCATCTGACCTGATTCCCTCCATGTGAATGTCTGGGGTGTGACAGACAGACAGAGACAGTGATCTGTGGCATGGGACTGCAGCACTGTGTGTGTGTGTGTGTGTGTGTATACTGTACGTGTGTGTGTGTTTGTTGTAGTGACAGCTCTGTCAGTTATCTTTCTGCACTGACAGACAACACACATGTCAACTAGCTGTCCCAGCGCACACAATGATCACATCTACGTATACTGTTGTAACACACACGCGCACACACACACACAGACACACACAAACACACACACACGCGCAAACACCTAACCTGTCAATCATTTTGTCTGGTATTCCCACTGCTCTCCTGCTTTTTGCTCCTCCCTTCTTCTCATTCTACCTTCCTCTCCCCATCCCTCCACTCTGTCTTTCATCATTCTGTTATTTTTCTTTCCTTTTTAAGAAACTGTCTGTTGCCCTGAAACTGGGTCTTTTTTTTCCCTCCCATGGGTCTCGGTGATTTTTTCCCGCTCTCTCTTTCCTCTCGTTGCCTCTCCGCTCTTTCTCCCTCCCACTCACATCTCGCTGACGGATTAAATGTTGAAGGCAAGGTCTGGTAGAGGAAAAGAGGAAGTCTCTTTTAATTGTGTTGATCGCTAATTAGCCGGCCTGTCTCATCTCTCGGCAGTGGACGTGGTAAAACAGGATGCCCTTTCCTGGGTCAGCAGGCCGCAGCCTCATGCATAACTTGCACTCTCACACACTCACATATGCACACACATTACTTTGTACTTCTGAGCTTCCAGTTTGGCTGCGAGCTTGTAGATTTCTCAGTGGAAGGCTGGTGCCTGAGAAAGTTTAGGAGGGCAGGGTGAATTGGTAACTGTGCAGTAAAGGGTTTTTTTGCTAAAAATATATGGTTATGTAAGGAAGATGTTACAGAAACCTGAGCTTCACCTCCCTCTCTTTTCCCCTCAGACCACTCTCCCTCGCTTCCAATCATTCTTATCATTGTTTACTGTCAGCTGTCTCACATTTTAAATGCCACGAGAAGCGGTCTTGAATCATATCCGCAAGCAATAAGACAGGCTTTCAAGACAGAAAACCGTAGTTCATAGCGGTAGAGGAGAAATGTTGAAAGATTAAAAGCAAATTTTATTGGGATCCATCCGATGGATCACTGTGACAGGACATAAATGCATCTGTCCTTGGCAGCGCGTTGTGGTTCAGTGGGTAGAACATGTCATAAACACTGCCTGGATTAGAACTTCAATTCCCACTGGGCCTACCTACGTTAAAAATGAACGCACTGATGAATGAAAGTACCCAGCTAATGGCACATGTTACATCATATTTATTATGAATATGAAGAACTTTGTCTTTCTGAGCTCAGGCTTCATTATTTCATCGTTTCATTATGTGCTGGTGGACGGGTTTCGGCCTGTGTCATTACTAATGGCTTTGACAAATATAACACAGGCTGTTCAGAGGAATAGTTCAATATACTTGGAAATGCATTTGTTTGTTTTTCTTTTTCCCAAGAGTTTTATAAAAAGAGCAATTATACTCTTACACTTGTGCTGAATATTAAAATTAAGATGGGAGCCAGGAGATGATTATGAGGATCAGGATCAGACAGGAAGCAAGGCAAACAAAAAGTAATACGTTGTATGTCAATTATTTAATCCATACATAAACATGTATGGATGAATGAAATTTTATCAAAAATAGACTAGTTACACCCAGTAACTCCCTTAAAAACACAAATTGTCATATTTAAATTTCTGTTTGTAGAGGGGATTGAGACATAACGTGTTTTTAGGTTGCATTTGTAACACCAGCTGTTTCCAACTTCCAGTCCTTATGCTAAGCTAAGCTAATCACTTCACAGACAAGTGTGGTATCGATCGAGTAGATGGTCACTTATTGGTCACTTTATCCCGCAATCCCTTCAGCTCTCATATCAGACTTTTTAAAGTCAAGTAAAGAAACAATCTTTGTACTTTTTCTTGTGAATTTTGAAGTATACTGACCTCAGCTTTTTTTTTTTTTTTTTTTTTTTTATCAAATTGTTTTCTGCAGATACAGATGCAAGGCACAGCAAAGCTCCGGGCAGTAGCTTTTAGAAAGTTCTGGATGACAAGTGTCAGAAGTAGCATGGGATAAGCATTTCATGGGAGTTTAAAGATCATGCAGCCTTTGCAAATCAAATTTAAGAGTACTGGACTTCATTCAGAGGTCCAGAGTAAAAATAAGTCCTTAACCTCAGTGGTGAGTCAAAGAGTCAAAGAGGCAGAAAACAGTCCATATATTCATATAAACTGCAAAACCAAACACTTACCATAACATTTATGTGTTAAATACGGGAGAGAATATCTGGATGTAAGTTTCAATGGAGGACTGCATATGTTGGAAGTGAGGTACAGAGTGACTGAAACTAAATGTTATTAATAATCTTCAACAATTCATTAATCACACTGGATATCTTTACCTACATTATCCTCTGTTCCATCTTGTTTTACAGAAACCATCTCTTCATGCTGTCACTTTGAAACTTATACCGGGACCGTTTTTCTCTCATTTTTCCTTTCATCCTTGCTGATGTGATTTGAGTCATTTTCAGACTTAATGTTGCTCGTTTTCCTAACCAGCCACCCAGCCGCTCTAATCACACTGCAGGAAAAGAATTTCAGCCAATCCTCCTTACAGATCCAAAAATGACTTGTTAGCTATACCCATTAGAAACCAGCAGGTCTCATTGGTGCCAGCCAATGTGTCTGCCTCAGTGGGGGATGCTAACAAGCTTTTCTCTTTGTGTCCTTCCAGTCATCTGGAGTCGGAGCGCAGCGCCCTGAAGAGGAGAGAGTGGGAGAGGAGAAACCAGGAGGTCCAACAGGATGAAGATCTCTTCTCAACTGGATTCAACCTGTTCGGGGAACCTTATAAAGTAAGAGTGGTTAACTAATGGATGTTTAATAATTTAGACATAGTTCAACATTTTTGGAAACACACTTTTCTGCTTTCTTTCCCGGGTTAAGATGAGAAGATTGATAGTGTCTCTTGTCTCTATTCTTGTATTTGGTTGTTAAGTGAGTTGGGAGGCAATTAGCCTCGCGTAAAACAAAGACTGCAAGTCTGAGAAATACTTAGAGCTTTTAATTCCACCTAGAGCCACAAACAATATTGATATTTATAAACTGAAGTATACTGAACATGCCGTTAATACGGAGACCACACACACACCCTTCCTGATGGTTTTTGAACATCATGCACCTCAAAGTCACGTGATGTGTTTGGTGATGCCTTTGCTGTACCGTCACTGTTGTAGGAAATCCCATACATTACATCACCCCTCAAAGATATTCTCTGTCGTTCGTCTTTACCAGTGTCCTCACAAGTCCAGCCTCAGAGGTGTTTTATTCACTCGACCTGAATGACAGTAGTTGTCCCTTGCGTCTGTGTAATAGCTGCTCCAGCCAAGGTGTCGTAGCTTGTTTCAGCCCCAGAATCCTCAGTAAACTGCTCCTGTAGGTGGTGGGTTTCACCTGTAATGCCTTCTCTCATAGAGAGAGGGGCTGGTGTTGTCCATTGTTTTTCATTGTCCAGTTTCATGAGAACACTGTCTCCTGGGTTCAGCAAAGACAGATTCCTCACCCACGTTCCTGCGGTTGTAGTGGTTTGGTTGTCTCATCTTGGTAGCTGCCTCTGCTTGCCTGATTTCTTCCTTGTCTGGCCTGTTTAGGTCCAAGTTCTCAGACAAGGTGGGTGAAGTTGTCTGAATTCTTTCTATCATAGCGGTGGGTGCCACACCCAGGGATGTGTTCCTCCCTTTTGTCATCAAGTAATTCTCTGCTAGATCATACAGGGCCCTTATGCATGCTCCTGCTTTCTCACTGGGTTTGATAAAAGCACGCCCTTTCATGTCTTAGGCTCCATCTTGGAATTAAGTAGTCGTCAATGTACTTCCAAACAGTGATGTAGTTTTTCTTATGTTCCTCCTCTTCAAACTTGAAGGAGCTGAATATCTTTTCAGCTTTGCTGCCCAAGGCATAAATGAGCAAGCAGAGGTGGACTTCCCCATCTTCTCTGATAAGCTGTTTGTTAGCCTGAAACATGAAAATCTTTTGCTTCCACTCTGGCCATTCACCCAGGCTGGCAAACTTAAACCGCAGATCCTTTCCAGTTACCTGCACCACCTCTGACATCATGTAATGTGTGCTTGACATCTATCAAGAAGGAGGACACAGAAATTCTGCAACACTTACACCCGCATTTAATAAACTGAACTGCAATGAACATTTGTTAACACTGAAAAAACACACACAGACTCCCTGACGGTTTTCTAACTTCACGTACCTCAAACTCTCGCAACATGTTTGCTGATGGCTTCGAGGGCCCATCACTATCCCAGATCCCATTCATTACACTATCAGGAGAGCAAGACCCCGTAAAAACTAAATCAAATGGGCTGTTGTGTCGGTACAGGTATTGTCTTTAGAGCACTCTTTTTAAGCCTGTCGTTGTTTATGATATGGAAAATTGCCATTCCTAGGAGTTTAGCAAATTAGCATGGATGTGCAGACTGTGATGTGTAGCTGAATTACTTTGACACTGAAACAAACCTAAAAACATGATTATTCTCAGTCACGTTTGTCAGTTATAAGGACATCAGAGACATCCTGTGGAAGTCAAACTTAATCATATCAATGTCTGTTTAATGTCTCTGTGTTAAAAGTTGACTGAGTTACAGCTCAGAGACAGAGCATGATTTCTGACTCAAAATCCACCTCACGCTGTATCTTTGCCTCCGGTCTCTGCCTCCGGCTTCTGACTGGGTCCTGCTGAATGTCCATGTCTATTACAGAGCATATCCTGTCATTTCCAGATGGTTAAAAATGCCTTCTGGAAGGATGAGTGAAATTACTGAGGAGCACAGTGAATATTTCATTCCCCACCACCCCCTGTAATGTTAATCCTGTCTAAAAAAGGCTTAAGCTAGGTTATTTGCCCCCCAGCTCCATCAAAACAGTGGTCTTCTCAGCTAACTCATAAAGGAAATGAATTAGCATATTTCCACAAAAAACTGTAAAGCACTTTCTGAATCAAGCAATTTCTCAAATTTCAAGCAAACAGTAACTGCCTATCTGTTCACATTAAGGACTGAAACACAAAGTCATATGTTCCTTGTCGGATAACCAGAAAGCTGCACACACACTTGTCTTTACAACCTGCCGGAGCTGTGAGCACTGCTTTCTCCAGTGTGTGAGTGCTCTCTCATTCCTGATTAAGAGACAGTTTTAGATTTCGCTGTGAAGTTTTGATTGATCTGCGCGTGAGGAGAACAGACATACCTGACACCAGAATTTCATTTGGGCAAATGGAGTGAATTTACGATATAATAATCAGAGAGATGTGCCACTCTCCTCTTCAGCAGGCCCACTTTGTGATTTAGCCTCATATGAAGCAGTTTTGCCTCGTGCAAGCAATCAATTGAGATGAATTGTTATTACTAACCAACAATTATCCAAATATTTTCTGAACCATAACACATTTTACCGCCGTTTTTCTGGATCATAAAGCCAATGATGCCTATTGATCATTATCAGCTATTGTAGCCATTTTTCCTTGTGCTCTCCCTCTGAGGCCAATGTTGTAATGTCCTCAAGCATAAGGTTGTGGTCTGTTTTCATCTAAGGCACTTGAGATGCCATCACTTCTTTAGGTGAAAGTGGACTAGCCATGCATGAAATCCATGGCCATTCTCCTGCCCCTGTGTATAAAATTGATTTTGGTTTGTTAACTCTCATTTGCTACTGCCAGGCACTTCAACACTTGGTTATGCCGCCAAGTGTATCGACCTTGGGACAGACTGGCTTTGAATCTTGACAGAATGTGTTTCCAGAGGACACGAGAGCTTCTCGCTAAGACTCTGCTTGAGGTTTGGGGGCAGTGGCAGCACATAAGAGGTTGCACCGATAATGAATCTAATCCTACGTGCCTCCATACTCCGGCTAATTGTTTCCAACAAATTAATGGTGCTGAGGTGAGGTCAAGATGTGCGTGTGTGCGAGAGGAGAGATCAAGGATTACTGTGGACTGGGCTGTGTGAGGGGTGACATTTCAGACACTGCGGCTGCTGTTTAGATGAAGCCTGAGGGGATGATGAATTTTAGCATCTGCTTTAAATCATTACAGTGATTAGAGCCAAAAGGAGAGGATAGTTTCCTTTATTTTGGTATTTTTGCAAGCACTGGGTGAGCAAATGCAGTGTTTCAGGTGTGCTTTGTCAGGTTCGCTCATCAATTAGTGGCAGGTGGTTACAGTTAGAGCACAGAGGATTTACATAAACCTCAGTTAAGGGCTGGATGAAATTTAACCTGTTCCTGTTCTGTTTGAGTTTTGGTGCAGATACATAAACTTTTTTTCCAACATGTTTTAAAATCTGCTCTTAAATCAAAAATTTCTAAAACATAATCTGATAAATCTTAGGACCACAGAGCACCATTAACATTCATTTAAGGTATTCATGCTCCTTTTAGCTGTGCTTTGGTCTCCACCAAGTGAGGGAAATATCTGGCTCCTTTTAGCAGCTTAATGCTTCACTTCACTCTCCTATTTTTGCTGGGAGGAGGGAGTGTGCAGTGGTTTATCAGAGCTTTTTCAAAGAAAACGGTTGCATTCATCTTAAAAAACAATGAGCTGGAAGATACAAAAACTCTGTAGAGGTGAGAAGAACTGCAGCGCGGGGTGGTGATGATTCTCTGTGGGTTCATCACTGCGACAGACACCTCTCACATGACACATGGTGACTTATTCATTGTTAATATAAGAATGTTCTCGTGTAGAGTTTATTGTGAGTTTACCGTGCAGATACAACGCTGACAATTAGTTCAGTACTTCCAAAGATTAAATGAATATTCATTTAAGATCTCAGTATGGATTCCCTCACATACCAGCACCTGACTGAATACGCATTAACTAACAGTGGTTCATGTAACAAGGGAGCTATAATTGAAGGTAAAAATATCTCTGATAAACTCGGAGGAGTGATACCTCTTCTGAGTGACTGTATAGGGGACAGTGTGTTTGCTTGTTTTGTATTACAGGTCTTTCCAGCTAATCTTTTCCTCCATACACTTCCCCACTTTATCTCCCACTGCTGTTAAACTTGAAAAAAGGCTTTGGCACACCGTGCCACTTTCTCCTGCTGATTTATTTGCTACACTAACAATTTCAGGGTTTTTTTTTTTTTTGAGCGTGTTCCTTTACCTCATACAATTCAGTGGATTTACCACGGCCTCCACAGCCTCTCTGCACTTTCTCTGTTTAAGTGCTGACTGAACTTACTGAACTGCTCCTTTAGAGATCTATATCAGCCCTTTTTCATTATCACGTAGGATTTATAGAACTTTCATCGTCCCCGATCCCTTTCGTCTTCAGTTTTTTCTCCCATCGGTGCGTCCCTGTACCTGTGTCTCTACCGTGTGTCCGTCCGTCTCTCTGGTCCTCTGTCTTTCTTTCTTCCTCTCTCCAGTATTCATACTCTCTGTCAGCTATTAGCTAATCCCTCTTCTAATCCTGTTAAAGAGCGTTATGCTGTTAGCAGCTATTTGGGATGATCTATTCACACACACTTATCCACACATACACACACATAGGTATTCATCCTCTCTTTCTTCTCTGTTTTCCATTTTGCCTCTCTGTAAATGTGTTTTCTGTTCCTCTTCAGCCACCAGATCTTTTATTCATGAGCCTGAGATGGAGAAGAGATGGGCTAATTTATTCACAGCTAACTTTGGCTTTGCCACGCTCTGTAGTGTTTGTGTGTGTTTGTCTGTGTGTGTGTGTGTGTGTGTGTGTGTGTGTGTGTGTGTGTGTGTGTGTGCATGCAGAAATTACATCTGTTAAGATTATTTGAAACCAACTCTTTCCTTTCTTATATGAATCCTTTGTAAATAAGGCTTGATTGCTTGCCCTGTTCCATTTTGGGGTATTTTCATGGTTTTCCTGCTTTATTAGAGTGTAAAAATGAAGGATAGAGTGAAGTGAAGATAGACATGGTGGAAAAAATGAGTGTTGCTTCCAATCACATAGATTTGAGTTGAGGATTTTGTGGCCCACAGAGCCACAAGGATCCTCTTGAATCATCATCTTAAAACTTAGGGCTGTCACCTGGGCTCCACCTTTGAGTTTTTGATAATTACATGGATATTCTTTAAATCTGTGTTCTTAGTCCTGTGCAAATCTGTCATGCCCTTTATAAAGTCATGCCCTCTATCCGCTACAGTTGCATACCATATTTCACTGATCATAGAGGTGACCTGATCTAAATCAGCATCTCAGTAATGTGAGGTCTTTTCTTCCTCTTGCCGACTGATAATTGCGTGAGTTGCAGTGGAAAGTACTCATAAGAGCTTTCAAAGCAGATCAGGAGTAAATTTAGGAGACGCAAGTTCAACCTCAGCCACTAGATAATCCTTGATCTGTAAATCTGAGAGAAACACAACCCTCTGTTATCTTACACAAATGCACTGAATGGGTGAGATCACATAAATCATGCGGTTTCCCCGAGGAATTCATCCGGATTGAATAGAGTTTCACTCTAGAGCCAAAACAATTTGTCTATGAATCAATTAGCTGATTGACAGAATATTGGTTTGTGTCTATTTTATTATTCCTTAATAGTCTCAGTAACTTTTAGCCATGTCTGCTGAGGCACCACTTTCTCACAGACAATAATATATGATGATATTGTGAATATGACATTTGAATGAATCCGGACATTCATGGCGCCAGAGAATGAACTTCAGTGATCCCCTTTCCTTTTTGCTTGTCCAACGAAATATTGGATGATATAATTCACATTCAGGTCAACTGTTATAACTTTCAAATTTCAAAAAGGTCAAGATCGTGCTAATGTGCTAATCGTAGCTGGTAAACTTGGTAAACATTCCACCTACTTAACATCAGCATGTTAACACTGCCGCTGTGAGCACGTTAAAGCTTTGACATTTTCATGGAGTAAATGATCAGACAATTAAGAAATGATTGGCAGATCACATTTTTGCACCTCCCTCAATGTTTTGCACAGATTGCACTTCCCTCAATGTTCCTGATGGCTGCGTGACTAACAAACCATCCATTTCAGTTTCACCCAGTTCCTGAACAACTATCAAACCAATATGATTGTGAAAAAAGGTAATATAGCAATTAGCATGAAATTATTCTTGCGATGGGCTCCATTAGGACAAATGCAAGAGCAGTGTTATACTAATTTGTAAGGTTGTGAAGTCTCTAAGACACACGTACAAACACACACTCAGAATTCCCTCCTCAGCAATAAGACCTCTCCATGGATCATTGCCTGTTATAACGGCATTGTTTGGCTATTCACTGAAGCTGCTGCCTAGGAAAACTAGTGATGTACAAGACTCTTCTGACCAATATGCAAAGAAATGTGGTTTGAAAATGGACTCTGATGGGCTCACATAGATCTGCGTGTTTGGTGTGAACTTCCACTGATGTGAGTGTAGGGATTATTCAACTTTATCCTCTTTTCAGAAATATTACAAAGATTAGTAAAGCTCCTACTTCTTATGAACATAAATTCATTATTCATGAATTCATTAACCTCTCCAAATACAGGCAATTTCACCCTGTCTTGGAAATTAGACAAAGGCTCTTATTCACTTTCATATTTTTCCATCTTTAAACCTAATGTTGCTTTATTGGACTCCATGTTACCACAGGAGTGATGAGCAGAGCACCGACTGTAAAAAAAAACCTGCATCTGTTGAATAAACCACAAGTGTTATGTACATTCACATTACAGGGCCACATTGATCTTACACAGTGTTTCCAGTGCTCATCATTTGTCTGTAATTCTTGATGAAATGTCACAATTACATTCTATTGAATTACAGGCTGTAGATCTTCCATAAGTGTGACTTAGCTCATGATTAATATTTGCTTAATAATCTGTTGCTCAGCCAGAAAAGAAATGTGAGAAAGCTGGATAAAAATCCACAGGTCTTCACTTCTTCTTCCTCTTTCGTGGCTTTTTGCACGTTCCAAATATAGAACTGCTGAACCTGCTGCTGATTCCTCTTGTCCTTTCAAAAATGCCAGATGATCAAATCATGTAGTTTCATCATTAAAGAAGCTGTCAATGACTGACATAAAAGGTACTCTTGAGCTATTCTGAGGAGCATGTCACGTAGCAGCTGAAGGTGCTGTACTGTCATATATCAGCAAGGCCCGCACTGTCCTCCAAGCGATGATTGCTTGAGAATCTGGGGTCAGGCTAATAATGACTCCTGCCCCATTAATTTTACTGCTCCAGCCTGGACTGGACCCTCTTAAGGGTGGCATGTGTTTAATTAATCATCTCGTCCTGAAGTCTGGTCAGTGGTCACCCTATCAGTCTCTCACTGTTCCTCTCCGGATGAATAAAGAAGGCTTTTCATCAAGCCTAGAGAAATGGAAAAATGGAAGACTTAATTAATACTCTTCTCTCTCTTCCCCCCTCTTGTCTTTGTCTTTTCCCTTTTCTCCTTTCAGACTAATAAAGGTGATGCATTGGCCAGTCGCGTCCAGAACACGCTGGGCTCCTACGAAGAAATGAAAGACTTGTTAACTAGCCATTCTAACCAGAGCCACTTGGTGGGGATTCCCAAAGGCAGCAACAACCTGCAGACCCCGACCGCCTCAACGACAGAGAGACCCGCCATGGAGTCGCAGCTTTTCACCGAAGCCCTGAGGGGAGGAACAGGTGGGGCAAGTGGAGCGGCAGAGGGAGGAGGTGAAAAGAGGATAGGAAACGCATCCTCCTCATCTTCAACTTCAATGCAACCTCCTGCAACAACCACATCATCATCGAGCACCACAACGATCCCACATCAGAATTCGAAAAAGTCACGAAGCTCCATGGACTGGTCGAGGTCAGGCAGCGGGCAGAGCACCCAAGGAGCAGGCCTCGTCCTGGGATTAGGACAGAACGGGCAGGGCCAGGTCACGGCAGCTACGAGTGGACGAGGGAAAATGTCCTTATTAGAGGAACAGAGGCATGAAGAGCTGTTTAGCTCACTTAAAGATGAACTTGGTCTAAAAGAAGACTCAAGCCCTGCTTCCTCCTCCTCCTCCTCTTCCTCTTCCTCTTCTTCTCGAAGAAGACACTCTTCCCACCCCTCCAAAACGCTTCCTCTCCCAGGTGAGTCCTTCACAGAGAGGCTACAAAAGAATAGGTTTACATTTTGGGAAATACACAATACACATGTTTGATACACAAATACAAATCTGTATGCTAAATATAAGCTATTAGCTTAGCTTACTGTAGCACCATATTAAAACTGAAATTCTCCATATCTTAAAATGTGAATTACAATTAGGAGGCGGCTTTTTTTTCCCGCCCACTCAGCTGCTGGTTATTACGGTCTAAACAATATGACGTGAACATGATGTTAAGCTGATCCATCGAAAAAAGAGAATAAAAGAATAACACATTTCCTAAAATGGCAAACTATTCCTTAAACAGTGGGGACTGTCTGAGGATGTGGTTGATTAAAGCTGCCATTCACACAACAAAAAGGCATCTTCTTATATTTTGATATTCATGGAAAATCTTAGTATTTGCTGCAGTGATGAGAGCTTATGAATAATTTCAGTGCAAAACAAACTCTATCACCTTTTGGGCGGGATTTATGAAAATTAACATCTGCAGCAGATGATAACCACATCTTTCAGTTGATTTCAAAACCACCAAGCAACACATAATTTGCTTTGATTGTGATTGGCTCCATCCATCTGGGGAAGAATGTTTGGCTTTCAACCTTCATTGGATTTTGACAGCGTGGAGCTGAGCAATATTCTGCAATAACAGGTGTGTCTTTGGTTCTCTGTGGCTTTCTCTTTCTCTTTTGCAGATGGTGGCAATTTTAGATCTTCCACCATGGATGGTGGCCATTTTAAGTCTTCCACTAACACAGAAAATGGCGGACATTTTAAATCCTCCCCATTTGAAAATGAGATGGGCTCTCACCTGTCTATGTCCTCGTCCCCGCTGGCTTCCACGTCAGTTCTGACGACGCCTACTCCTGGTCTAACCACTCCCACATCTGGACTGACTACCCCCACCTTTCCACCTGGTAGCCTATCAGGGAAGCCAATTGCAGTGCAGCAGAAGCCCACAGCGTATGTTCGACCAATGGATGGCCAGGACCAGGCACCTAGTGACTCTCCCCAGCTTAAACCCCCTCTAGTGGCCACAGAGGGATTTAACAACAGTCAGACTTATGGAGGAAACTCTGGGAATGTGAAGAATAAACTGCCAAAATTAAGTCTCAGCCATACAGGGGAGGTAAGAGAACAACCTCTATGACTTCATATCCACATCATATTGTTAAGTAATAAATGGTGTAATGGACACTAATTGATAAATAGTTAATATGATCCAGTAGCCAATCACATGTTATTTACATTTTATTTATTTCCAAAGTAGGTAACAGTTTAGCTCACAGCTAATTATTGTTTCATAAGATACACGTTTAACCTTAGCAAAATATTTACAACTCACCAGGGGACCAAATATTTAAAATAATCCTTAGGTCACAATGACAACATTTACATGCACTCTAATATTCCCCTATTAGTCCAAATCTAAAAATATTCTTAATTTTATATGGGTCATGTAAACAGCATATTCCAGTTGGATTTTCTGAATTAGGCCTTATTCTTTTCAACATATGTCTTATTTTCTGAATAAGACATATGTTGATGTTATCTGTGTTAAGGAGCATTCTTTGGATATGCATACAGCAAATTCAGAATATGCATCTCAGTTGGGGTTTTAACCACAGTTTGCAACACTTGCTTGCCTGTTTATGGTTAAATGAATGAAAGTCATGTCGTCATTAATGTCGTCACCTTGATCAGAGTATGCACGGCTGCATGTAGACTGGAATATTCATTAGCGACGTAAACAGCTTAATAGGAATATTGTTTTGGATGTTGTAATGAGTGCAAAAAACCGAATGTTTTGTGCATGTTAAACTCCACACGTGGAAACTTTCAGCATGTTGCGCTTTGGGCCACATCCCAGTCAGTGATGTAACAACAGAGGTTTTGATTTGACAGACAACCGAAGCATCCGCAGTGACATCAGTGATTGGGGTGTGGTCAGAAGTACTACGCTCCTAAAAGTTTCAGCCCACACAGACCAGCAGGACCACACTTCTACACCTTCATTCACAGTTGATTTACACATCAGAGAAAAAAGCAGCAAAATAAGACATCTATGTCCATCCATCCATTATCTCCCGCTTCATCCGGGGCCGGGTCGCGGGGGGAGCAGCCTGAGCAGGGACGCCCAAACTTCCCTCTCCCTGGACACCTCCCCCAGCTCTTCCGGGGGGATCCCGAGGCGTTCCCAGGCCAGCCGAGCGACATAGGCACACCAGCGTGTCCTGGGTCTTCCTTGGGGCCTCCTCCCGGTGGGACATGGCTGGAACACCTCCCTTGGGAGGCGTCCAGGGGGCATCCGGTAGAGATGCCCGAGCCACCTCAGCTGACTCCTCTCGATGTGGAGGAGCAGCGACTCTACTCTGAGCTCCTCCCGGGTGACAGAGCTCCTCACCCTATCTCTAAGGGAGCGCCCTGCCACCCTGCAGAGGAAACTCATTTCAGCCGCTTGTATCCGGGACCTTGTTCTTTCGGTCATGACCCAGAGTTCATGACCATAGGTGAGGGTAGGAACGTAGATTGACCGGTAAATCGAGAGCTTCGCCTTACGGCTCAGCTCCTTCTTCACCACGACAGACCGGTACAGCGACCGCATTACTGCTGCGGCTCCACCGATCCGCCTGTCAATCTCACGCTCCGTCCTTCCCTCACCCGTGAACAGGATCCCAAGATACTTAAACTCCTCCACTTGAGGCAGGAACTCTCCCCCAACCTGGAGGGAGCAAGCCACCTTTTTCCGGTCGAGAACCATGGCCTCGGACTTGGAGGTGCTAACTCTCATCCCAGCTGCTTCACACTCGGCTGCGAACCGCCCCAGTGCATGCTGAAGGTCCTGGCTCGATGGAGCCAACAAGACAACATCATCCGCAAAAAGCAGAGACGAAATCTGCCGGCTCCTGAACCAAACCTCCTCCGGCCCCTGGCTGCGCCTAGAAATTCTGTCCATAAAAATAATGAACAGAACCGGTGACAAAGGGCAGCCCTGCCGGAGTCCAACGTGCACCGGGAACAGGTCCGACTTACTGCCAGCAATTCGGACCAAGCTCCTGCTCTGGTTGTACAGGGACTGTAAAGCCCTCAACAGAGGGCCTCCAACCCCATACTCCCGGAGCACCTCCCACAGAATGACGCGAGGGACACGGTCGAATGCCTTCTCCAAGTCCACAAAACACATGTGGACTGGTTGGGCAAACTCCCATGAACCCTCAAGCACCCTGTGGAGGGTATAGAGCTGGTCCAGTGTTCCACGGCCGAAGACCTCCCTGACAGCAGGTTCGGCCAGACGTTCCCAGCAGACCCTCACAGTACGTTTGGGTCTGCCAAGCCTGTCCCGCTTCCTCCCCTGCCAGCGGATCCAACTCACCACCAGGTGGTGATCAGTTGACAGCTCAGCCCCTCACTTTACCTGAGTGTCCAAGACATACCGCCGAAGATCAGATGATACGACTACAAAGTCGATCATTGACCTCCGGCCTAGGGTGTCCTGGTGCCACGTGCACTGATGGACACCCTTATGCCTGAACATGGTGTTTGTTATGGACAAACTGTGACTAGCACAGAAATCCAGTAACAGAACACCACTCGGGTTCAGATCGGGGAGGCCGTTCCTCCCAATCACACCCCTCCAGGTATCACTGTCGCTGCCAATGTGAGCATTGAAGTCCCCCAGCAGAACAATGGAGTCTCCGGTTGGAGCACTTTCCAGTACCCCTCCCAGAGACTCCAAGAAGGCCAGGTACTCTACACTGCTGTTCGGCCCGTAAGCCGAAACAATAGTGAGAGACCTATCCCAACCCCAGACCTGGCTCCAGGGTGGGGCCCCGGTAACGCCAATCCGGGCGACATGCGCTTCCTTGATGGCTTTTTTTTCATAGGGGCTTTTGAACCGCTCTTAGTCTGACCCGTCACCTAGAACCTGTTTGCCTTGGGAGACCCTACCAGGGGCATTAAGCCCCGGACAACATAGCCTCGAGGATCATTTGGGTACTCAAACTCCTCCACCACGATAAGGTGTCGGTTCAAGGAGGAGAGACATCTGTGTAAAATATATTATTTTTGACAGTGTATGGTTTTCTCATTGTCCATTGACAGAAATAAATGCTACAACCAAGAAAACTTTTGAAAATTTTTGAACAAGCCATCCTCATCAAATGAAACTGCTTTTCTTCTCAAAACAGATATCTGATCAGTTTGCGCCTAACAATGATCTGTCTATACCTCATTTTCCACTGTGATAGCACATTTCAACAGGAAATATGTGAAATTTAGAAAGAGAGCTTTTCCACTTCACTGCTGCATAAACAACTCATCACATGTGGCCATTAATAATAAATATGAACAACCAAATGCACCTTTAATTCTTTATTTTTCATTATATCAATATGACAGCCAAGATATAGTTTAATTGTTCAAAACAAAGTAAATTAATAATTATTAGCACTTAAATAACTGAATAGTGTTGCTCAAGCGGGAGAAATCGATGCCCCCTTCCTTCTTAAAGGCACCTAACATTCTTACACTCAGCCTGGAAAAAATAGAAGCTAAAATGTTTTCGTGCATGTTTGGTTCAGCTGGTTAACAGTGACACGCGCCGTCTGTGCCTCTGATGTTGTGGGTGTGAGTGCATGCTTGCATTTTTCTACAATAACAGCAACTCTCCCTCTTTCTAATCCAGCACTCAATGATTTTGTTAATTGAGATCATGGTGAATATTTATACATTTAGCTAATTATAACGTCAAATGAGTGTGGCCATACAAAGCTCCTCCACACGTCTCTCACTCAGTCTCTGATTCACTCACTTAACTCTCTGACCTGCTCTCTCTCTCTCTCTCTCCCTGGATATATCTCTCACTCGCTTTCATTTTCAAAACAGCAAGAAACACCAGGCTTGATGATGATGTGTGTGTGTGTGTGTGTGTGTGTGTGTGTGTGTGTGTGTGTGTGTGTGTGTGTGTGTGTGTGTCTTCGTGTGTGTCTGTGTGTGTGTCTGTGTGTGTCTGTGTGTGTGTGTACTGCATGCGTGAGTGTTTGCTGTGTGAAACTGGTTGACAGGCGAGTAGTCATCCATATCGAGCAAGCCAGCTGTTCCTGTGCTTTGATAGAGCTGGTGTGTGTGTGTGTGTGTATGTGTGTGTGTGTTTGTGTGTGTATGTAGCACTCCAAATGAGCCCGAGATGGAGCTTTGAGCATATGGCACAGAGAAGGAGAAAGCAAGGGAGACAGGGGAGACAGGGACAGAATTAAAATATACTTTACTTTCAACACTTTCTTATGGAGGGTGAGAGAGAGAGTAAGTACATTCATGGCCGTGAGTGGTTTCTTTCACTTTGTTTCACCCACACATCCACGGATGCTCCGTTATCGCCTCCTTACCGTTTAGTTTTCACTCCTCTCATATTTATTCCGGCGAGAGTTTGTTGGAAGGAAAATGCAAACTCAATCCTGACTGAGGGGGAGGAGGAGAGGGATATGAGAGGGAAAGGGGGGAGCGATGATGAGAGATGGAGGGCGGGTGGAGAGGAAGAGGCAGAGAGAGTAAGGAGGGATGGTGGAAGACAATGACTGACTGATTACAGCACCTTATCATTGCTGTATTTGTTCTGGTTAGATGAGTTATTGGATGTGTTCTGCAGCTTAAACAGCTAATAGCAGCAAACCAAAGGATTGAACCAGACATCCAGACACCAAACGTAAGACTTAGAGAACCCCGATGCTCATTTTACGCCTGCAAACATTTTACCCTTTGATTAGTGAACGTGCGAACGCAAAGTTCAGCAACATAGTAACAGTGGTAACAGTGTGACATGTGAATGCAACACCAATAAAGGAAATTCCTGTGGAGTGAATCAGCATGATTGATTTTTCATTTAACGGTTTTCAAATTAGTTCAGGTGCCATGAATGTGTTTGAAATACTCAATATTTGGCTCACAGTTCTGTTGTTGAGTGTTCAGTGATATTGTGAGTGTGTGTGTGTGTGTGTGTGTGTGTGTGTGTCCATGTGTGCAATAAGCCTTTAAACTGCTGTGGAAGCTTTCTGTTAGCACTATAGAATTATTGATTTGAGCCCATTATTCCCAAGTGTGTGCATGCGTGTGCGTGTGTGTGTGTGTGTGTGTGTGTGTGTGTGTGTGTGTGTGTCTTTGTTTGAGAGAAAGAGAGGCAGGGAGAGTGATACTGTAACACTATTGATCTTTTCTTAAGAGTTACAGTAGGCTTAAATTTACTGCTGCACACACACACACACACACCCAAACACACACACACACACATACACACACGTGCGCACAAACATTTAGTTGCTGTCAGCAGCTCAAAGTGTGAGGCACTGCATGATTTTACTTTGATTAAATCCAGTTTGAAATATTATGATGTTTAGCTATTACTGCTTTGGTTTCATTACAAATGGCCAACAGCAAGTCGATGTCTGCTGTGTCAAACCAAGAATCAGGTAAGAATAAAGAATTATTAGAAAGTAAAGCACACATATTGAACACTTGGAGTCTTCCTTCAGTCAGAGCGTCACTGTGCAGAAGGATGTACGGTACATGCAGAGTTTGACCCTAGAAGAGTGTTTTCACTTTCATCTGCTGAAGTTTCCCTGTGCTCACCTTTAATCTTAACACCTGAACATACCGCACCAGCAGGATGTAGGACTTCACAGGTAGTTTGAAGCCAATCATGGACCAGTATGAAACTTACACAAGTGTGATGTGGGATCTTGAAGCCTCCAGGGCACATACACTGAGAATGGACTTAGAAAAGTGGGAGACATCTCGTGTCCAGTGGTTAAACTTTGAAACTGAAGATATTTATATGTATGGAATGAAAGAATGAAAGAAATGAATGAAAGAAAAGGAGAAGAGTACACATTATTTTATATTTCTTCAATGTGTCAAATGTGGAGAGGGATCTTTAAAGCCCATTAGAAAGTGCATTATTTATTTAGAACATTAAATATTCATGACTAAATAAGCTACCATCAAAATTCAATAACAGTATCTTTACTTATTATTTATTAAGAGTTTAACACTCCAAAACACACAGCTCTCCTTCCTCAGGACTGTGTGGGTGCGGATTGATCACATATGATGACCGTCATCGGTTTCTCATTTAGATGCTGCTGTATCCTGATTGGTGCACAGTATGTGACGTCACCTTTTTCTAACTTCAAACCATGGAAAGAAAAAAGAAAGAAAAGGAAAAACAGATACTTCAAATGTGAAATAACCAAACCAAACTTTATTAAATTAGTGCGCTCATGTGGAATCAGCTCACTCGAGCTGAATGAGAAAATACATTGTTAGGGCTCTTTTTACTTCTTTGGTCATCTGAGGACATTGGAATAAGCTGTTTAAGCAACATTTGCATATATAACCCATCACGTGGAGTCACTGGACAAATGTTTGGCTCTGTAGCTGTTAAATGATCCACTGTTCACCAACTAGTCTCTAACTGTATCTGGTTTGTGTTTTGTGCTAGGCAGGTAGTGTGCAGTGGATTTTCAGAACTTCTTCAGGGCAAACGGCTGCTGCTCTCAGTGGGACTGAACTGAAACAGTTAAGTTGTGGGCTCTGAAACCAAACAATGAGCTGAAAGATAGTCACATACACAGTAGAGCCGAGGGGAAGTGCAGAGTGGGGTTATAATTATAATACATGGGACCCTTCCACGTCATGTAGTCTTTTGATCCATTGTTAAAATATTGCAGCTTTAATGTGTGACGTAGCTAAAAGATCAGGCCAAAAAAATCCACTGTTTTGTCTTTTAAAAGTGGCATAACATGTAAAAATACCTTTAAAGAAATCCTTTGTAATTTACTAACTCTAAAGGTACCACAAAGTCAAAAATGCTGTTCTAAAAGGGGAACAGACCCTGTCTCTTCTCCTTAAAGGGGAAAAAGAAGCCAAAGAACACCAAGAAATATTTTTGCTTTACAGAAACACTTCATCACATGAAGTCAAGCTGTCACGATGCTTTTAGTGACATTCAATTGCTCACAGTCTCCACTGCATTCTCATTCAGGTAAACAACATTCAAGTCAGGTGGATTTACAAGTATATTTGTGAGGCCCTGCCAGCGAGGCTTCGAGAAGGTAAACATGAAGGTGACAGGTGACATTTCCAACAGCACTGTGACAAGTTTCATTTACATGTAGTTCAAAGTATAGAGCAGATGTAATTTCACACTGATTTGAGGGTCTGCTGTGGTGTTCCCGTCAGGCGTGTGTGGAGGTGCGCACGGCGCCTCACCACTAATGTAGCGGTAAATAAGAAGCCGGGTAGACTAAGACCTCCAGTCAGTAATCACCACCAGGCTAACACCAACCAAATCAATTGTGCTCTGGGAGAAAGCATTCATTTATGCCTTTTTACTTGAAAAGATCCTGCTTTATCTAACACACTGATAGAAGTGAACGTGGGAATACACACATCTAAAAACGGATGTCAGCCTAAGAAGCTGGTTAAACTGAATGGAGATGGACTTACTCTGTTCTAAATTTAGCTTCTTTCCCTCTAATGTGCTGACTGTCAAAGTTCTTTATGTTTCAGTAGAGATTGGTTTCTGCTCTGAGGCAGCAGAATGCACAATGTGCTGAACAGGTTATTTAGGGACAGCCGGACAGAAATGATGATTTTGAGAAGGCAGTTTGAAACCTGCAAGTGATTGATGCAAACCAAGCTTAAATTTAGGGCTGCCCCGAATACCATTTTTGGGGCTTCAATTACCATGGCAACGGTAGAAGCTTCTACGCTTCGAAGCATTCAGGTCAGACCTACTTAAAATTGTTAAAATTATCACATAATTGTCACAGCACGAAAACCAATGACATTTAGTCAAATGCGTATTCTAAAATGTACCTTTTGTGTTTTTCTCCTACTTCAAAAGATGAAAAACAGTCGTCTTGGATTTGAGACACTTGAACAAAATAACACACTGAACAAAGTGCAAAAGGCTGCGCTGAAGTTGCCTGGAATAATTTAGCTGCTAACTTTATTCTGGAAGGTTAAACATGTGATGTTGACATCTGTGTTGCTGACGCTTCAAGGAAAGTAAGTGTTGCTGGAAGGTGCCCGATGATGTCATATGCTCATTTGCATATTAAATTGCTACATGAGGCATCTTTGACTTAGAGAAGCCAGAGCAAATCAGCATCAACTACACTGATTTACTGGCAAATGGAGTCACTGCATGAAGAACACGTCTGCAATGGTTAGAAAGTAGACATATTACCTTCTTATCCAAACAGCATTTTGCTAACTTTCTAGAGTAAAGGGTCATTTTAAAGGTGCACTAATCAATATTTTTCTGTTCACAATGGATTAAAAGGGCTATGTGTAATGTGAGAGAGGTCAATGGCAATGATGAACCTGCAGATAATTATCATCCAACGCACTGTAGAGATTTTTAGCATCTTTCAGCTTATTGTTTTGGTTTGGCAGCCCACAGCTTTAATGATTGGTTCAAGCGAAATCATGCGGCTATGTTCAACAAAAAGCTCCAATAAACTCACTGTGATGAACCAAGAGTGAGCAGGGTGGTGCATTTAGCAGCTAAAGAGCCTGATATTTCCCTCAGGAGTTAGTTTGAGTGTAAAACGGAGGTACAAGAGAGATTTACATTCATCAGGTGGACACAAACACAGCTACAAATAAATTTTAATGTTGCTCAGAGTCTGACAGACAGACAGCTCTTTAATAATGCGTGCAGCATCTTTATAAGGTGTTACTATATAAGTGTTTACAGCTTGCTCCAGCACTTCAGAAAATGAATTAATACTGCTTTTAAGATTATGTTTTTCACACACAAGTATGAGCACAATGTGTACATAAAAACAGCATTGAAAAAAGAATCCCTCCAGATGCTTAACCTTGTAATATGCTAAGGGATGCACCCATCAGAGATGAAGTCTGCAACCACAGGAAAGTGGTTTTGTACAGATGAGAGAGCATCAGAAGGATATAGACAAAGGAAAAGGAGATGAATATAAATAGACTTTACTGTCCGAGTGAATCCTCTTTGATTTGAAGTGTAGTGGAGAGTCAAAAGTCAGAAATAAAGGCAAATTTTTAGAGAGAAATTCACCAAAGATAGAAGATACAACAATGACGACAGAAGCTTTCTGCAGACTGACTGAAAGTGGCTGCAGTTATAAAATATCTGAATTAACATGAGACCTATTCATGAAAAACTGTTTGTTTTTCAGTGAGCTATGGATTCAGAGCCTCAGAATAATTTACTCCACACTGCACAAGTCAACAATTGCTTAAGGAAGCTTTCCCTGTTTGTACATTCCTTACTGTGTCAGTGCAGATGGATAGTCAGGCAGACACAAGGGAATAATGGTAAAATGTGGACAGGGTGTGTGTGTGTGTGTGTGTGTGTGTGTGTGTGTGTGTGT
>JBBMOE010000010.1:7165705-7225891 GCA_037975065.1 Chaetodon trifasciatus | reverse complement strand
ATATATATATATATATATATATATATATATATATATATATACCTTCTCTGAGGAAATAAACAGGAGGCAAGAGAATGTGGCATTGAGGGAAACATTGAGGGATGAAATATTTTCTCACTTCCAGCAAACTACAAGAGAGTTATGAGGAGTCTGCCAATGCAGCAAACAGCTGGCCTCATTTGCATAATACCCATCAGGCCTCTCTTTCCCTCAGGCAGCCTGTCAACTCACGACCGAGACATACATGCGGATACACACTAACGACACCACCAGTCACTGTATCAGTACCTATATATTTATAGGCACCGCGTACCTTCTAGAAACTTGGAGTGGTGATACCGTACCAGTCGTGTGAACTCAAGACTCCTCTGTGACTCAGTGAAAGCTTTTTAATACTTTAATTTATTTGATTTTCATAAAGCAGACTAATTGCCTCTGCAGAGAGAGGGAGATGAAACGATTTAGCTTTTATGCTGATAATAAAAGGATCATAAAATCGTCGTCTAGAAACAAAGAGTACAGTCCAATGAATCAGACTACTCTTGAGTGGCTGCAGTAAGACAGAGAAGAGGGCGCTTGGGGAGAAATATACTTTAGCCAAATAGCAGAGGGGAGGTCTCCCATCAGCAAGGTGCTGCTGGGGTGTCATTGCAGTAATACCTGCCGAGTGATAAGAAAGATCACAGAGGAGCAGCCTGGGCTAGACTGGCCTCTGTTTAACAGCTAAGATCATCTTGATGTTTGGGGCAGGGTGATCTGGAGATGGCAGTGCTCTGTGATAATGAAGTGTTGATGTCTGATAACATGTGACGAGGTACGAGCAGCAAGAGAGTGAATAGCGTGTTGGCATAAGACAAATCATTGCTGACAAAATCAAAAGTACTTCGCTACATTTCTCTTTACGTTCACTTTCTCCTAAGAGAGAGCAAACACACACGCACACACACATGGAAGATGGTGGTTTGCTGATTGCGGTTGCCACAGAGCAGTTACTTATCAAGTGATGCTGCTTATAACAGGCAGAATATGATTTCAGATGAACTGTTTACCCCGAGAATCTGTTGACTGGATTAGCGGCAGTAATCAGCAGCTTGCTCCTCAGTAAAACCCCTTCATACCATCTGAATTGGACATTTTTCAAGAGGCAGGTCAGATGAAACTGCTGTTATTTAAAAATTTCCAGCCACGCAACACTGGTGGATCTGAGGTCTGCGGATTGAGTAGAGGGCAGGGCTCAGCGCTCCACACGCAATGGCTCCCAGTGATCACTGACTGGGGGGTCAAAGCAGTCAATCTCTGCACTTTAACTGCAGCTTCCACATGGTCTGCTGGAGTGATTTGGGGGCTTAGTGTGCCAGCAGTAGCATGTACCTGATGTCATGGGTTCACACAGTCAAGTCTTTAATTCACAGTGTAAAGCCTGAGTCTGTGACATTTCAGTGAAAGAATTTTAAGCAGGTGGAAGCATTCAGATGCTTCAAAATGAAAGTCACACATTTACAATCTTACTTAAACATCTTAAATTTGGGGGCAGCAATTCCCCTGAAAGTTGATGTGTCCACTGCTATCTGAAGAGACAGTCCTTCCCATATTAGTGCTGTTCTAACAGGTCTGAACCATGTACCAAGAAACAGCTAAATTACTAAATATTTGAACACTGTCAGTAACATTACAGAATTCCCTACATATATAAGTTATTGTTAAATAGCCATCATTAGCATTAACAGCTGTTTACGTACCAGTCAAGAAGACATGTTGCGAGTTCAGCATTAAACGTAATCCCTTCACTTGACAAGAACTGTAGTCAGTGGTGGAAAGCAACATAAATGTTAACCCCTGTTTTGCTTACAAAGTGGTACAAAGTGGTATTTATGAGACAGGGGTGGCTGAGGCTAGCTGGTTAGCATGCTACTTTAGTAGGTATCTCTGTAAAATGATACATAGACATCTTTGACATAACGTCAGAACTGCTGTTTCTTCACACTCTGTTGATTACTGTAGTTAACTTTTGACATGGCTCTTTATAAAGTTTATAGATTGACAAAGTATATGACTGAATTAGTATTAGTTGACTTGAATGTGTAAGCAGCAATTTGTTATTGCAGCAAGTTGAGCTAATTTTAACATTTTTATATACTGTTAGGTATTTTCGCTTTAAATTAGTTACATAAGAATTCACCCCTGAACAGTTGTCATGAATGGGGAACTTAGCTATAGAGACCAAAAGGCTGTAAACATTTATTTCTGCTGTAAAATTGGACATTTTAAGTCTCTGGGGATTGACTTGCGTTTGGAGCCACCCTCAAGTGGCCATTCAAGGAACTGCACTTTGGCACTTCTGCGTTGGTGTTTTCAGTCCCGGATGTGTCGCTTGGTCCTTCACTACGATCATTATCACACCCTGCTGGTTCTGCACCTTCATAGACGTGTGGACTTTTCAGATCTAAGCGAAGTGAACTGTGACAGCGACACGCTACTCTCTAGTGGATCGGCGGGTATATTACATGCTTTGGTGAGACACCGGGCTGGTCTCACAGTCACACAGCTACGCTTTGAGGAAATTTAATTTTATCATTTTTTCTGGCCCTTGCCGCTCATTATATCCCACTATATTATCTCGTCTGATCTTGCGGGAGCTTTCAGTTCTGGAAGTACATTTATTCTTTTGTATGCCCCACATGGTGCCAAGTAAAGTGGGCTGCCCGCTTTCCTCTAAAAAATAGCTTTTTTCTATTGTTCCACTGGTAAGTCCATGTTCTGTATCATATTCTCATGAGGATGTAGCCTACTTCACATAATACTTCACAGAACCTCGTGTCTGACTGGAATTCTTGATGTAATTTAATAAAAGAGGGGTGTCATTTTATAGGATCATTCCTCAAGATTCCAGATTATTTCCCAATTCAAATGTCTTTTATGAAATCCTGAGCACATTGCTGATATGTGATTCATAGTGACATGCTGCACTGTTTTAATGCAATAATATTAATTTCACAGCATGTTCTGGTAATAAAACACCCTAGTTAATACTTATACATCTTGACTAGTAAAATATAATAAATTACTATGCAACTTCATTTTAGACAATAAAAAACTGGTCTGACTATTCAATAGCAGCTTATGTCTGGTGCCCATAAAAATATGGCAATAAAAATCTTTATTGCTCTTGGCATTATGGAACAATACATGGAGAACCCCTACTGCTACCTCTTTAGTATTATTCATTAGGTTCTGATACAGGCCAGTGGCTGCTCCTAACTTTGTGTATGTGTTTGCGTGTGTGTGTTTGTGTGTGGTAAGGCCTTTTAATAAAAAAATGCCCCGCTGGGCTCTGCGTTGCCAGTTTGCCAATCAGAGCATAGCCCTGATATGCAAATCACACACACGCGCGCACGCACACACACGCGCGGACGTAAACACAGTGGGAGAAGGAGTGTTTTGATCTACCAGGGCCATTACAGACATTTTAAAATCCTATGAATATAAAAAAGAGAGAGAGGGAGAAGGATGGAAGTGAGAGGCGGAAAATGAGAGAGATGGGTGAGAGAGCATCGGAGATGGAGAGAGGGGAAGAGAGAGGGAGCAGAGATATAACTGGGGAGGAAAGTGAGAGGAAACAACGTTTTCTGTTCTTTTTCTGTTTATTATTAAGTTCTAGGGGAGACTGAACGGTAGAGAGAGTCACAGAGATTACATGGAAGATAGCCGATTAAATGGCTCCCTCGGTCGTTCTTTGCCAAATTCTTTGCATTTTTCAGGTTTATGTATTGTTCCTTGATATTAAGTCTGGCGGTGACCCTTGCCACGTTCGGCACAAAACCAAGAGATTTATGGAGATGCTCTGTATCAATAAACATGAACCGTGATTGGCTGATTGAACAAGAGGCATCCCGCAATCAGAACAAATGCCTTGTCATTGTTAGTGGTGTGCACAGCCGGCTACAGCACTGGTGATTTAAATGGATGTTAATATAGGCAGAATCTTACAAACTCAGTCAAACAACCATGACTGATGGCTAACAAGACAGTGTTATTTGGTCTATGTGATAAATTATTAGACCACAGGCACCAAATCATCAGCCTGTAGAAAAACAGTTTGGTCTCGGACCCTTACTTTCCATTGAGGAGAGGAGAGGAGGAGAGGAGAGGCAGCTAATAGGGTGATTAGGGGGGAGGAGAGCTGCTGTTGAGAAAAAGACTTTGTGTTGGATTATTTTCTCCTCTTAGGAGCTTACAGAGAACCAGCCGGTGTTTTACACCTCAACTCTTAACACCCCCAAATCCCCTGATTTAGACTTAAACTGCATTGAGAGGGAGGAGAGGAAGAAGGGAGGATGAGGAGGAGAGGGGGAACGACAGGAAAGTGGGGGAGATAAAGAGAAAGAGACAGGGGAAAAATAGAAGAGCAGGGCTGGGCTGCTGAGACAACAGAAGAAGAGTCGAGGAGGGAGATTAAGCTAGAGAAGTGTTCATTTACTGTTTATTTTGTCAAAGTAATTACACATTTTCTCGCACACAGGAAATAATGTGCTTGTTTGGAATAAACAGAAAAAAGACAAAGAAAAAGCTTTGATTATAATTGAATTTAAGTGTCCAGGTGAAAGAGGGACGTTCACAACGTGAGAAATATATAATAAATCTAACCTTCAGGCGTTATTTCCGACTGATGAAGGGAAGAGCCGAGGCTTTGAATGACAAAAGTGTGCAGTGTGTGTTTGTGTGTCACAAGTTTGCTCACTTGTCATCCTGCGAGTGTGTCTGCACCACCATGGTGTGAAATACTGCAGCAGTGCTTTTGGCTGCGGTGTAAACACACACAGCTTACCTGTGAAGTCACACGGGTCTCACCTCATTTTATAGCTCTGTGGTTGTCAGCGTCTGGGCTGAGGGCCAGCACTGGCACCTGCGATGGTGCTGAGATGTCTCTGCTGGGTAACCTGTGCAGATGTAGCTTATTCCTTAACACGCTTTATGGTACTTCTAGCAGTCAGTGGAGGGAGACGGTGGAGGAGGAACACAATAAAGATATCAATGTGGGACAAAGACTGTCCAAAAATATTCTGCAGTTTCTTTTTTTGTTTTTGCTTTTGATGTACTGGTCTACTATGTGAGCATAAGGGCTGTTATTACTCAACTCTATTTATGTTCACATGCTGCTATTAAGAGGGAGACCATGTACCTTTTTAAAGATTGAACAATGTAATCTGCTTACAAATGAAAAGCTCAGAAGCAATGAAACAAACTTTTGTTAAATGTAATATGCTCAATAGTTTTGCTTCTACAGCAGCAAATCCTACTGATGTGGTCTGGTGTGACCAGTGGCTAATGGTTAGCAAATGCTAGTAAACTTTATATTGTTGTATAGCTGACGATGGTGACGATGATTACTGGGTCAGTTTGCTGACTCTCTTCTTTCCTTGTGCTACTGTTACATTATGCTTTTACCATGCCACAGATAAAAATTCATTACCAAATAAGAAGTAAATAGAAAGTTTCTGACCAGGAGATACCAGGCTGCAAGTTATGCGCCTGTGGCCAAAGTACAGTGGTTGAGAACAATGGGCATCCTATGAACGACTACTGGCAGCTTCAGGTGGGCGTGTGTTAGATTTGACGACAGAGAGAGAAGTGACTGTTTGTTCAAAAACAACAATGGTGGCTCCTAAAGAGGTTAGCGGAGATGATACTGCAGAGTATTTTTTCTTTGAAAGAAGAGACAAGATGTCATATGTTGGTTGACCTGAATGGTTGAAGTTTGCCCATGATAGACTGTGATAGACAGATGGTTCATCCAATCACACGCCAAGTCTTTTTTGAAAGTGCCTGCCCTTTTCCAAACTGTTTCCATGGACAACCTCCCACTTGGTTCAGTGTAACAAACCATCTGGTGCATCACAGGTTAAACTTTCACTGCTTGTGGTCACAGTTCTTTTCGTGGTAGACTAGCAGACTCATGACGTCGTCTTTTAAGAAACTGTCTCGAGAGAGCCTTGAGAAATTCAAGGAAATTCATTGTGCCACAAAAAAAATCTAAACCAAAGCTGCCAAAGATCACAGCACTGGCTAACTCTTGATAAACCACAAGTAAATACTGATCTTGGGAAGATTGTCTTCCAGTTCTTTGTGCCCTGTGAATGGAAGTAACCTCAAAGGACACTGAAACTTGGAAGTCTCATCCAATTGGATGAATTTAAGCTTTTGATTTTGAACATTTTTAGAGATGTGTATAATTATCTCAGTTACTGTTTGTTTGTGACTGGCTGTGTTTTGCTCATCTATGTGTCTCTGTGTCTGAAGAATACACTGAATTAAAAGAAACTACTTGTGATAGGTGACTAGAGGCTAAATGCTAGTGGAGCCCAAATAAAGTACAGTTAGCATTGCCAGTAACAATTCTCTGTGACTGTGGCATAGTATTTTGCATGCTAAAGAGATGGGGGGGCCCAGATCTGCCATCCTGTTAATGTTTTCATTACAGGGGTTTCTTCTTTTCTTTTTGTTAATGTGTACTCTGCATAAAATATCCCATCAGTGTATGAAACGAAAATTCGGATAAAATTATGGTGTGATTTTGTGGACAAAAGGCATTTATTTAGTCCTCTCGGAATATTGTATGTGTGTGCGTGGATAAACATACAAATGTATGGAGGAACACAGACACACACACACACACACACACATCTGATGCCCTATTGTACTGCGGAGGACCCCTCCACTCTCCACCGGCCATCCCCTCTCTCAAGAGGCACTTATTTAGTTGGTACACAGACGTCATGCTGAGAACCACACACAGGCAGACCACACACACAGCGAGCACAAACACACACACACTCAAACACATCCTGCAAACAGCACAAATCAAATACACTCAACTTGAATTTTGCCTCTGCACATGCACACACACACACACGCCTGTCAATCATTCTCTTGTTGTTCTCTAATTAAAACAGAGGTGCATGTGTGTGTGACTACATAAAGCTCTTTTCTTTCCATTAATGTAGCTGTGTGTGTATGTGTTGTGACTCTTTTTGAAAGGGGTTTTCTTTGTCACTGAATGTGTGTGCATGAGGCAGAGAGAAAGAGAGTGTGTGAGGGTCTGTGTAGGAGGTGTTCTGTTCGCAATTAATCACAGTAGTGAATCTCCCTCCCCTTGTCGTATAATATAGACGTCATCCACAGCAGTAACTCTTCAGTGCTGCTGTAAGTGCTTCAAGCAGTGTTGTTTGTCTTAATAGCATTTAATTAAACTTTCTTAATATTATTGTGCCACACTTAAACCCATTGACTGCATTGACAGTTCTCTAAAGCGAGATAACACAACACTGTGGCTTAAAATGACCCAACAACACACAAGCCTATTGGGTAAAAAACTGAATGCAGAATTCTATAGTTTCTTTGGGACTGAGCTATTCAGGACATAGTGGGTCAAAGTGAAACAGGAACACCCAGGGTCTGTTCCAGACGTGAGAAAGCCTCACTCAAAATCACAATAATGCAAATGACTGGAAATCCAGTCTTGGAAAACCTCTTAACTCATTACTTCATGTGTGTGTTACTCTGTATGTCTAGCAAAGTAAATATTGGACAAGTGGCAAAAGACAAGGTTATTCAACTAGAAATTGCAGTCCAGCCATGGTTAGTTATCTACATGTTATTTAAATATACTTGACCATCCAACTTCAGACTAACAGGTCTTGAAAAGAGGGAGATTTGTCTCTCTTTTTTTCCCCATAATGTCATAAAAAGTAAGCTAATTACCTTGCTAACATGTATACTAAATAAAAATCTATCTCTATTAAACATGGGAAGTTTGGAAATGACACACAGCAGCCACTTGTGTAGTGACATTGTGAAATGTCCATATAACAGCAAGCAGAGAGGGATCCTGAAGTGGATGGTTTCCCTTGTGACAGATGTGAAGTATGTTTCAGGGAAGAGCAGCCAGAAAAGATGCTGCGATGGGGTGAAAGTGAGCTGGAAAGTCTCCTCTTGGCACGCTTGATGGTGTGCTAGGTGCAAAAAAATGACTCAGTGGAAGGTCAGTGCCAGTTATTGTTGCTGAGGAGATGATGTGTTGTAGTTCAAATCGATGTGTGGAGAAGAGAAGAAAAATTTCAGCTGTGCTGGAAATGCAAGCGATTGAGCATATAATTTGCAAAAAGCGACATCTGCTTATTAAATCAAGAACAAAGAAGAGACTGGGTTTTAAGTGGGAAGTTAATAATAATCACCAGATTTTGTTCCTTTGAATGGAAACCTAACATTTTAGTTAGCAGCTTTTCAATTGTGTAGAAAACTTTGACTAATTTTAGTGGCACATCTGCTGTAGACGGATGACTCTGGCCTGTGCTAATACAGATTGAAGCGTTTAGCTTGGCTAACCGGCTCCAGGATGTGATCCATCAGAAAACAAGGCTAATGTTTTCAGCTAAACCACTCCTGGTGCAATTATATGGTCCACTGGCATTGATCATAGCTCCTCTTCTTCAATCTATTCTCCTCTATCCCTCTCTCGCCCCCTTTAATGGCTAAGTCAGTGTTAAATGTTTGATAAATGAGTTTTGAGACCGCTTTCCCATGGATTTAT
The DNA here is from genome assembly GCA_037975065.1 of Chaetodon trifasciatus. Classification (NCBI taxonomy): domain Eukaryota; kingdom Metazoa; phylum Chordata; class Actinopteri; order Chaetodontiformes; family Chaetodontidae; genus Chaetodon; species Chaetodon trifasciatus. The sequence goes on along the minus strand of JBBMOE010000010.1, from coordinate 7,217,304 downwards.
TAAAATTCTATAACAACCCTCTTTTCAGAGTGTGTGCATGTGTGCTTGAGAAAGAAAGCGATGGGAAATGCAGACTATTAGACATTGTATGTGTGTACGTGTGTGTGTGAATATCAAATACTCTGAACAGACTTGGCTGTTTTTCTCAGACACACAGAGATATCACAGTGCTGTTGCTAACATGTCAGCAAACAGTTGCCTATTTTCATATCCAGCAGACTCAGAGCAACACTGGAATTTAGTTTTGGTCTCTAATTCCTGAGAAATATGCCTGGTTGCTCAGCTGTTTCCGACGTGTTCAGGTGTTTCTTCACACACTAACTGCTCACTCTGTCTTTCTGCCATTTGGTGCTGAGCATGTAGCATAGAGTGGGTTTATTGAAGGTTTTTGGCTGCACACAGCTGCCTGCTGCTGCTTGAAACATTGTTTATGTGAGAGGCAAGACTAAACCGGATAGTAAATGTGCTGTAAAACCATAACAGAGTTTATAACTTGGCTCAGCTGGACGATTGTGTGTGGAGAAAAGAAAAGAAAAGAAAAGAAAAGAAAAGAAAAGAAAAGAAAAGAAAAGAAAAGAAAAGAAAAGAGGAATATGAAGCATCATACTATGCCAGAAGAGAGAAAAACATCCGCACATACAACTTAGTTTGAACTTAAAATGACCCTCTTTTAAACTGCCACAATCTCAATCTGCTGCTCGCTCCTAAGAAAAGCATTAGATATACACAAGAAGACACACACACACACACACACACACACACACACACACACACACACACACACACACGCACACACACACACACACACACACACACACACTCACACAGGCACATGCTAGTGGAAGGCCAATTAGAGCAGGGTGAAAACGACAGGCTTTTTTGAAGCAATGTTTCAATGACGACATTTAATTGGATGGTAAATCAACTCCTTATCTGCCTCTCCACAGCTTGGTGTGGGGAGAATGAGATGGAGAAAGAGAGGGAAAGGGAACGGAGGGAGAGAAAAGGAGTGAGATGGAAGAGAAAAGGGGGGATTGAGAGGAAGAGGAGGGACAGTGAGTGAGCAAAGAGAGGGGGAACTGGTGCACGTGCATGTCTTTGCACAGGAGTGTAATGTAACCTTGTCAGTCACTTATGCTTGAGTGGCAACTCTGGGACTTAATAGTGGCCCCAGCTGATAGGATGTAGTTACTTTAGAGGACAACAACAAACCAGAGCGCCATGATGGATGTGCATCAAAAAACAAACCTACAACTCAAATCAGCATAATAAATAATGAGGGGATGAGGCTTTTCCCCAGCACAACCGACAGTCCCAGCTCATTCCTCTGTTAAAGTAATACTAGAAGTCACAGTAGCAGACCAGTATTATCAGTCAACACACCCTTTTCACATCTCTAAAATATCCATCTCTGTAACATGTCCATTTTTGAAAATCTATTAAAAAAAGCAAATCTTGGCCAATTCATCAATAGCAATATAAGTATTGGTTTCAAGGATTTTGTGCTGCCCAGGCTCAGCTTTCCCTTGCAGGCTGGAAAAGTAGCTGTAATAAATTACAACAGCAGCCAGATTAAATCCATGTCAGTTATGTTAGTTGCATTGGATTGCAATAGTGTCGAGAAGACAAGAACTACAAATAGAAAGTTTTCAAATCGCGCCTGGAGCACAATCCTTTTCCTGTTTGCTCATCCTCAAGCTCATTGTGTCCAACTCAGTTATAGTGTCAAGAAGATATTGTTGAATACAGTTCTTACATGAGAGCTCCAAGGAAGGCGGCAAACACACACGCGCACTGCTTTGACCATCAGCACCAAGTGCCAACAAAACACACAACAGCATTACATGATGTGGCAGCACTACGGTGTGTGCACTGAGCGAGCCAGATGGAGTGATGGAGTGATGGGATGAGAGAGAGAGAGAGAGAGAGAAGAAAAAATGTGTCTTATATCTTCAACATTGGAGTAACATCTAGTACTGTGACTATAAAAACCACTTCAGTGACAAAGCGCCACAAAAAACCTGCAATACAAGCCGAAAAACCAGCTGACTTTTTATTTGAGAAGTGTCAAGACGCAGAGTGTGTAAAAAGGCCGCATGAGGTGAAAGACGTACTCGACAATCTTTAGATTATGAGACAGGCTCATACACAAACATGCACACGTATCAGTGTACACGCTGAGTCAGACGCAGCAGCTGCTGAACCAACATACACACACACACGCGCGCGCAGTCTCCTCTGAGGGTAGTGCTTGTGATCTATCTAGCATGCTGGTAATCCCGGTGATGGCGGTCACTCCAGCTCTGTAAACAGCTGAAATATGGATGATAAAAGGAGCAGATGAAACTGAATAAACGAGAAGCCTGTGGACAAAAAATCCTTGAAGATTTTCCAAACCCTGTTGGGCCTCAGTCTGATCCGTACATGACTCAAAACTTCAATCAAGCCAACTCGATGATTGACAGTTTTCACTTGACTTTGACATTTTTGGTGATGGCAAAGCAACAGTTTTCCTCTGTGGCCCATATTGGTCTCTCTGGTGTGCTGGAGGGCCGTGCTAAGAGATTCAGCTCAGTTACTCTGTGTAATTTTGCCGACAAAGTAAACCTTGTCCTCATCTCCCTGAGAAAATAGTTCTAAAATAAAACAGAAATGGGAGAGGATGAGTTAATTGCTCTCAGTGGACAGTGAGGAGAACGTGTTTACATTCATCAGGCTCGAGATTTCATTCTGTTTGACTTTGTCTTTGCATATCTTTCAGTTTCTTTGCTCATTATCCTCTGTCATTCTCTCTTTGTATCTCTTCTTTTCAAGCTTTCATCTGTCCTCACTGCCAATCTCCAAGTCAAATTTCACTACCTCTATGTTACTGTAGATATGAATAGACTGTATGTCTTCTGGGGTGCTTTTATTAATTCCTATTTTGTCATCCCACATGCTTTCACTGAGTCATTCATCTCCCTGTTTCTCTGTCTCTTGCTCCCTCCCTTTCTCTCTCTCTCTCTCTCTCTCTCTCTCACACACACACACACACACACACACACACACATACAGACAGATGAGCTTGTGTTTCTGCAGACTCAAACACATTATTATAATTACGTCTTAATGATTTTTAATTCCAGTACAAAGGAAACAAGACACTCTGGTGGATTTGAAACATGAAAAGACACAGTTATAGAAAAGGAAATCATCTGAATAGAATCACATTAAATGTGTTTGTTATGCAATTTTATTATGCTTGTCGAGTGTAAACTGGCTCCTCACTAATAAGACAAATGAATATAATGAGTGCTCATTCAGCCAATTAGGATGGAGTGTTGGACCATAATTTATGTTATATTCATGTCCATGTGTTACATATGTTACATATGTTACATGAGACTGACAGTTATCCCTTTTCAAGCCTGTGTGTATCAACATTTAACAGGCAACTGATGTTCATCTCAACAGGGATTACAATGCTCTCAGTCAGATTGTTGTCTGCCCTTCACTCCATAATCACCGTCATTTTCAACAAAGGATGCAAAGTTCGACAATTAATTGTACACATTATCTAAAAAGCAGAGGCATTTTGAATACGTTTGCTGTCTCGTGAAAATTTAAAATTGAACCAAAAGTCAAAGATTTCTCTGTGTTTTTACATTAACATCAACATCAAATAGTTTGAAAGCAAACTGGACAAACCACATGATTTTATGACAATAGGTATGATTTTAGCATCAATTTGAAACTTGAACTACTATTAAATCAATTGCTAAGCAAGTGATCCTATAAATGATGGACAGAAATGGCAACATTTAATGGATGATTAATTGATAACTATGGTAACACATTACCACAACAGTGGGGGGATGAAAAGGGAGAGAAAACAGCTACTCCATGTATTTTGGCAGTTCCTCATTGATGCTCATAATGAGCTCTTTGTGACACCGGAGAGCATAGATAAATACCTAATTTTTAGTAAAGTGCTGCATGACTTGCTGTCAGTCATCAAAGTTTGATTTCATCATGTGATGAAATCATCAGTTCATCACTCTTGCTTGTAAAAAGTCACTATGAACACAAAAGAGACCAGAATTAAAGGGCAACGACATATCTTTTTATTTTTCCCCACTCTGAACTAAAGGTGTGAAAGTGACCTCAGGCAAGAATGAAGATAAGTTCCATTTCCAGTTACATTGCTCTTTATATGATGATTTAAAGCTACACTTTTGAGTTAAATGTCCATTCCTCCCTCTCTGTGAATGATTATGAAAAACTGACACAAGCAGACAAAGTTCTTTGTTCATAAAGTAATGTTATACATAAGTGTGTGAGCATGCATGCAACAGAAATGATTGTAACCCATAACAGCCCACTAAAAAGGAGCCTAAATGCCCATCCAGAGCATACCCAAAGTAAACTGATCAATACAAGTTGTGAATATTCTTTGAAAATAGATACTTGTAGATGACTATATCTGGGACTTATTAGCTGGAAAACACACTGGGACCACAGCATGAAGCCTTACACTAGTCCAAGTTCAATAAGAAACTGATAGAAAGTGAATATTTTCATGTTTTCTCCCATGGCATGTCTAGGCGTCCTCCAAAAATAGGCAATTTAGTATGTAGTTGTCTACATAAATATCTATATTTATATTCTAGCTTTAAAGTTAGTTGAAGCAGGCAGGCTAACTTATGTGCATGTGTTTCATTGAATATGCCTATAAGGACTATATAATTAAAACCGAGCGGGAAACACAGAGTCCCTATTATGTACTAAAAATACATATAGTCAACATTCAGTTGGCAGCCCCCACCCCCACTTAAAACATCTTGCTGTGCGCCTGATGTTGTACATAAGAAGTTGCGCTCATGTCTGACAAATGTTCCACCACTGCAGTAGAATCTTTGGTGTCCTCTGAATCCATGTGAGCTCAGCACTTGTGCATGACATTGTATGTCATCCTCATCATTACAGTGTGCATGTGTGTGCACAGAGCTCAAACAATGAGTTGATCAACAAAAACAACAACTGGCAATTATTTTTGTTTTCTCATCTCTGAGAAAATAATCAATGTATTAATCAATAATGGAATAGGTTAGTTGCAGCACTATCTGTGCGACTGTGTGGATATGGACTTCTGTGTGTTCCTGTATGTCCACATGTGTCTGCCTGTGACTGAGTGTAACTGCCTTGAGGTTGGTGTGTGTGTGTGTCTGTGTGTGTGTGTGTGTGAGTGAGTGAGTGAGTGAGTGTGTGTGTGTGAGAGAGAGAGGGAGAGACGTGTTCGTGTGTGTAGACGTCTATCTATCTGAGCAGCTATTTCAGAGAGAAAGGATTTCTGCCTCAGTAATTGCCTCGGCTATATTTTCCCCCCTGAATCCTGCCACCCCCCAACCCCCACCCCCTTTCTCATTTTTCTTTGGTATCTATTTTCTCTCTGAATTGTGTCCTCTTTCCTCCTGCAAAGTTCCTGTCCGGCTCTCACTCATCGTTCCTTTCTCTTTCACGTTCCCTCCATTTTTAGTCCTTGACATTCACTGTCATCCCACCGCCTGATCAATTAGGGACACATAGTACATGTAGTCACTTGTCTATAAAAGTCCATTGAAGCCACTTTCTGATCTGGGAGGAGACTTCTATCTTTGAAATGACTAAATGCTGCGATGTTTATTTTAATACAAACAGTATGTCATCTGGTTTAGAGGTCCATACACCCAAACCCTGGTAGTTTCAGCGCAATGCTCCAGTGAACTAAACACAACTGTGATGGACAAGGATGGCTAAAGTGAGGCAGAGAGAGACAGATGTATAGGCGGATGGATAGAGACAGAAATAGACAGACTCAGCAAGCCTGAAATCATGTGAGTGTTTCCATTTTTGTCCATCAGCTGTGTTTATACTGAAGTGGGGAATCATGTTTAAATGTCCATGTTTGCGTCCATCAAGCACCTCATAGTGTGGACTGACGCCCCGCTGCATGGCCGATATTCCACTATAGATTTACATTTGAGTGACTGTTATTTTCTGTCTACTCTCTAAACTAAAGCTTGCATTGAGCCTGTAAAGACACTGTTTCATTAAGCCAATCCCCATGTGTCTGCTTCAATCTGAAGCATTACAAACGTTGCCCATCTGTTTTATTTTGTCATACTGTTCAAATTTTGAAGTTTTGGTTGAAAGAAGCCTCAAATATTTTGTTGGAAAGCCTTCATCCTCCCAATATGGTTTCCCGTTGACTCACTGTCTAATTAATATAATGTTGATGTAGACTAATGAGCTCATGTGAAAGCACAGCTCATGTCTAGAAAACATTCAGATGGATGTTTTGTTGTTGAGCTCAAGCAGGTTTGACTCTACCACACACACACACACACACACACGCACGACCCAGCAAGAATCACTTTTATTGTTCTGTTGTTTTTACGGTCAGTGATTTTAGGCTGAAGATGATGTCATCCTCCTCATCATGGTTACAAAATTGTTCCTCTGTTCATGCTGGTGCTCTTAGTAATGGTGTGTCACAGAGGTTATGGTGCTGTAATATACTAGACATGGGTTGTACAGTGAACTGCTCTCAGTCGTTCAGTCGTTCTCCGCTCCTCCAGCTCTTCCTCAGTCTCTTTCTTCTTCTTTAATCAGCCTGTTTGTTGGATTGATCTAAGATATGGCGCAGCGAACTGCTTTGTTTGGTTTTCAATAACTTTATGGAAGCAATAATTTAGCAATGGACATTTCTTCTTGCATCTTGTAGGTTTAGGCTTACAAAGTCTTGTGTCTCCAGTAATAACGGTTTGTTTGTAATAAATAGCGGTGAAAAAACGCTCCTACACTCGACCAAGCAGACAGCTGGAGCAGCCGACGTTCAAACCGGCTTGTGAAGTGAGGTTTAAAGTGTGTGAAGAACGCTTTATGTGTGGGGACAGTCCGGCCTCTCTCACCACTTCATCCATATTTCCTGCCTCGTCTGTAACGACAGCGATATTGAGTGTTGTTATTCTTCATGTCGAGCTCTCACTCCAAAACAGCAGATTCCAAAACCTCTGCTGTGTTGAGTCCAGTGTGTGATTGGAAAAGAGGAAAAACTTTTCTTATTCGCTAACATGAGCTGTGACTGTAATGTAGCTCTGGGCAGCTCGTGAAGTCCGCCCATCTGTGGTTATTCAGATGTGTGTCACTTTAGCTTCTGTCTCTTGGTACAGATCTGCTATCACAGTGTGACTAAAGTGTGGCCTTGGTGGAATTGTAGACTTTGGCTCCAGCGTGTTTACTAACCTCTGAAATCCATCGTCTTCCGCTGTATATTCACTGATGCATCTTTTTATTTCTTCAGGTCTGGACTGGTACGGGGAAGCAGAGCTCCAAACGCTCCTTTCAGGCTCCTTTAGCCTTTGGCCTGGTTGAAGCTTTGTTGTTGTTTTTCAGGGTGGCGATGTGTCAAATGACTTCTCATGTTTGATGTGTTTCCCGTGTTGTAGTTGACCGTCGTCTGGCAGTATTTGCGGGTTGTTTGGCATTTGTCAGTTTCCTTTTTGCTGTTGTCAGTTCTTGAAATGAGAAAACCAAAATGCTGCCACGCATCAGCTCAGAAACTCAATGGAGCATCCTCAATTTCTTTTCTGTTATTGTCACGTTCATCCATAATTTTCTTGTTGGGTTTATATTTCGCAGTGCTTGGCTTGCATGCAAAGGATGATGGGAGTTTGTCTTCTTGACTACTATGATTGCGCCTCTGCTGCTCAACCAAAAACAATACAGTTTTTTTTTTTTTTTAAATGTGTTACACACTTGTCTAAATTGACTGTCCAGGCATCTGGTGTCACTATAGTCTTCAGTCCGTATAACTCGTGTCCAATAAGAAAGACTTTATTGACAAGGGCACATGTTAACACAGATTAGCAGCGTGTAGCCACTGAACTGGGAAATTCAATCAGAGTACTTGCATATATTTTAAGCTTAAACAGCTTGTTTCTTTCTCCTTAAATAAAGTTCCAGTCACTCCCATGAATTGTGGGGCTGAATGGCCCAGTGGTTAACACGACACAGGCCAAACCACAGGCCTTTTATGGCTTTTTTGAATTTGAAAACTAAAACATCTCAGCTCTCTGAATGTCCCTTCATTACTTTTCTCTGGCCGCATGCACAAGCCAGTATTTATAAATCATACAAAGGGGAAAAACCTCACACCTATCTGACCTTTTAGTTCCTTACACCGCACCAAGACCACTCTGTCCTCTGTTCAGTCATTTCTGGTCATCAGCGGTAGGTCAGGGGTGAACACACTTTTCTCAGTTGCGAGCCCCAGTCTGTGGAGCAAACAGGCCCACCACATCACATCTGCTCCCTCAATGCATTATTAAAGCACAGCTCAAGGCCCACCTCTTTCCTTTAGTTTTTGAATATACTTACATTAGTACGACTAAATGGGCTTTTTATAATGGTTGTTTTTGTCGTTTTTACATTTGTCATTGATTGTATTGCAATCTCTTCTTGGGTATGTGCATGATTTTTGTTGTCCACTCTTGCTCTTGTGGTTGTCCAATCATAGCTTCACAAAAGTAGCTTTTTTTCAAAAAACAAAAAAACAGGCAAAATTGTAAGAAAGAGTTTAAATGGTTTGTTTATCTGCCCTAACGTAAGATGCAATTGTGAGAATGGACGGCTAACTAATTTACCACATAACCGCGTAGTAGCCAATAGTTGCTTGCAAGGCCAATGAGCATGTTATTAATTAACCAGGTAACATTAATTTGTAGAGTTCCAGGTTACATTAAAATATAGCCCCTTTCATAATATTACATGTGTGTGTGGTTATGTTTTAGGCTGACATTAGCAGCCATGTCACCCCAACAGCAACATTAGGTCAACATTAGATAAAGTTATGCTTGCCAGACACGTAACAGTCAAATATATTAAAAAACAGATCTTAAATTTCTCCTTGTCGTACATATAATACTTGGACTATCTAACTCTACACCAGAATAGGATACAAGAATAATGTTTTATTAAGTGCAGCATGTCTTCTACATGTATCATCAACTGGTGAAAATGCTGACTTGTTCCCTGGGATGAGCAGCTTTTTAGCCTCATGAGTGAATATTTATATTTTAACCTCTTGACAGGGTTTTAGTTTCTAGTTTCAAGTTAGCTAGATACAGCCAGTACAATGTGCTAGTTACGGCTGTCATTCCAAAATCAAAGGGCATCATCTATGACTCATCTGCTTTTGCCAATGTGTACCTAAAATCACAGACCCATTGTTTCAAAAATGATTAAGAACTTAGCTATCAGTTTAAACAGTACGCATTCATCACGCAAGTTTGACAGGTGGAAGTGGGCTGTAGCAAATGGTAAATTATGACCGGTGTGAATGAGCACGCTTCACTTTTTCATCGTTCAGTTCTTTGTTTTGCTCTTTCACATGTATTGTAATGGTGCTATGAATAGTCTTCAAGTCAGTCTCTCTCTCTTCTCTTTGTTTTCTCCAGGTCAGCCTTCCAAATGACTCCAGCTGTGTTGAAGAGATTTTGCGGGTATGTTGCTTGGGTACACACAAAGCCTATGCACACACACACACACACACACACACACACACACACACACACGCGCACACAGAGTAATTGCACTGATTATCAGCTGTTTTCTGTTTGCTCACAAAGACCTTCGTCTCTCTCCTGAGAGCCTGGTTTTAAGGAAGAAAGGACAGGAGGAGGAGGAGGAGGAGGGAGTGAAAGGCAGAGTGAGAGAAAAGAAGATCTGTTGGCTCAGGTCAATGATTATACAAGTTTTTGTTTTTGTAGGATGACTTCATGCAGAAATCTTTTCCACAATTTTTTCCTCTCCTTTGCCCTCCTTTCATCTCTTTCTCTCTGCCCTCCTCTTTTCCTATCTGCATGTCATCAGAATTACATCAAGCAAACCCATTTTTTCCACAATTTCCCCTCTCTCCTGTCCTGTCCTGTCCTCTCCTGTCTTTTTGTTTTGTTGCTGTGTTCCTTCAGACTGATGTCAAAACAGAAATGTTTTCCCACAGACCTTCTCGCCAGTCAGAAGACTTGCAGCTGCAAAGACAAAGACCTTCTCTCACTGCTTTATGTCAAGTTATCTCTGTCTCTCCTCACTCTGTCTGCCTCTCTGTATTTGTCTCTATCTCTTCCCTCTCCTTTGTCAAATCACTCACTGGGCAGGCTCTCTCCTTCTCTCCCTGTCTTCCTCTCTTCATTCCTCTCTGCCCTCTGTCATTCACCTCACTCTCCCTTTCACAAATCAATATGCTGGTCAACAGGCTGTGTGACAGATAGTGTGCTGTGAGCTGCATGAAAAGCCTTTGTCAATAATATCGGTGCACTATTGAATTCGGTCTGTGGTTTTTAGCCGTGTCAAGTGGAAAGATCAGGGAGTTCAGAATGTGAGGTGAGGTGAATCGGAGCGGAGGCCTGCGGTTCATTTTTCCCTTTCTGTGACGGCACAGCTACAAGCTGGTTGTCACAGAGACATTGTTGTTTTGGATGTTTTCACAATTCAAGGTAACAGTGTGTATCAGAGATATTGTGTACAGAAATAAAGCTGCATGAAACAGACTTCAAATCGACATCTTTCAGACCTTTAAAAGAGTGAGTATATGGACCACCTTATGATACAAGAAACAACCTTTGTCTCTTATACGTATAAGCATATTTAGCTAATCACAAACAAAATGTGTCCAAACAATAAAGACAGACATTTAGCAATCCCAAGATAGAATACAAGCGAAACATACTCTTCTTTGCCTCCACAGTGTCTGTCAGTGTTGTTTTCTATATCAGGACACACAGACAGACAAATGTGGCCTCTCACCAAAAGAAAATAAGACTGTGTTTAAAGGGTCCTGATAAACTTATCATGGACAACCACCAACCAATCAGAAATGATGAAAAAAAATCTTTACTCAGAATCTTTGAATTTATCATTTTTGAGTCTTAGGAAGAAAGTGATTGGAAAAAAACATGTAAAAAATCCCTTTTTTCTCCTTTTTTTTGTCCACTGGATGCATGACGTTTAGGCCACAACTCCATCAAATCTCCATCACAGTTTCAATGTGTGCTGGAAGCCTTTCAGAAGATTTCTTTTCTGCTCTTCAGCAGACACATTTTCAACATTGTTTAGAGTTGTTATTTTCGTGTGAATGACAAACATACTGTCCTGAATATACGGTTGTAGCTCATTGTTCAACTTGGTAATATTCTGTGGCTATACTTTACCACCAGAAAATATAGTTTTGCTACATGTACACAAAGACAAAGTCAGAAACAAATGAAAAGTATTGCTAAATATGAGGGCAGGCTGCTTTGGCAGAAAATAGACAAAGTGTGTAAAGATAGTTGAAAAAACATGGGAGAGATGATCCACTCGTGTCCAGTGGACACTGGGGGTAAATGTACATTTTGTGCGTTTGTGTTAAGATGTAATTATGGATAATACGACTAGTAGATAATAACTGCAAAATCACAGTGACATGTGGGTCTGTGTTAACGTCTGTGTGTGTGTGTGTGTGTGTGTGTGTGATAGGCTGACAGACTGAGTTAATCACATACAATGGCAGTGCAACACATTTCTAGACACACACACACACACACACATATATTTAAATATATATGCACACACACACATACACACACACGCCACCATCAGGGGTGCCGTCTGTCAAAACACAGAAACTCCTCGAGGAGGGACATGGTGATGTCAGAGAAGAGTTGCCTAGCAACACGCCATATGTCGTCAGGCCAAGTGTGTTACAATTGCAGAGAGGGAAGGTACACACCTTCAAGAAGAGTAGACTCATGCCCAGGAATCTTTAAAAATGTTACACAGCTCATTTCTTCCCACCCACGCACACACGGAAACATGAGTCATCTGATGAATGTGAGTCATCACTCCAGAGGGGGCGAAGAGACGCATGATGGGAAATTGTGATGTCAGTGACCTTTCAAGCCCGCTGACCTAGTGACCTGCTGCTGTATGGCAGTTAAGTGAGTGTGTGAGTGTAAATGTGTGTGTGTGAGTGAAATGCAGCATTTATTAAATGATACATGCACAATATCACAATATACAACAATATCCTACAGTTTACAAAGAATCTTGCTTTCAGGTAAGTGTGAGTGTATGTATGTATGTGTGTGTGTGTGTGTGTGTGTGTGTGTGAGAGAGAGAGAGAGAGAGAGAGAGAAATGAGAAAGAAATGAGTGTGCTTACATGGAAAAATTAGCTGGTGAACAGATAACAGATTTTGCAGCTGGTACACACACACACACACACACACACACACACACACACACACACACACACACACACACACAGACACCTTGTTACGTAAATGAAGCTCTTACGTACATTGAGACCAGATTTTACTGTGTGATTACAAAAACTGAAGGGGGATGTTGCTGCTGTGCTGCTGCTGCTGCTACTGCTGCTGCTGATGTGCTGCTTAGCCATAATGCAGCCGACTGGAGTCAGCTTTTATTTCGGTAATTCAACAACTCTGCACTTAGTTCACTCTCAGTACACTGATCCCTGGTGTGCCACCAACTCCCCATGCTCCTCTTAGTTTATACTCTAAGTTATATTAAAGTCCTTTCTGATGGGGGACGCTTCAGCACAACCTTGATTGAATGCTGACTCCACTCCTTTACATCAAAGATATTGCATAAGCAGTCCCTTTGCTCAAATTTGCTCAACTTTAGTCATTATTGCTGCTCAGATGGTGCTTTCCTCAGAGTGCAAACTTATATTTATCATGAGTTGTCGGCTGTTTAGTTTGGACTGGTGCCAAAAATGCTAAAATACCAAATTATTTGAATAATAACTATACAAATGTGTTTGTGTTTCATGTATTCAGGAGATGACGCATTCCTGGCCTCCTCCTCTCACGGCCATACACACTCCTGGGAAGGCTGATCAGACCAAGTTCCCCATCCCAAACAAGGTTAGTGTGAAACGGCTCTAATTCACCAAAGTAAAAGCTATCTACTCACATTAAGGCTTAAAAGTGCAAATTAATCAAGAATTACAAGCCTGGTAATGTATTTTGTTAGAGTGGTGCTCTGACTACATCCTTTTCCTTTATTTGTGTATGAGTCAGTGAGTGGTGGAAAAAGATGTGACACAGTTGAAAAACCTTCACTTAAACTCCTACACTTACTGGTGGCTCATCATAAAACTAACTGCAGTCTGTCACTGAGACTCTTCAGTCTGCTAATTAGATGTGATTCATAAATTCACTGCGGCAGTGATTGCTGTGATTGAATCAGATTACTGTTGCCTCATCCTGCACAGTGGCACAACTGACAGCCAATGAAATTAAAATCTTAATGAAATATTGCATGTTTAATTCACTTCCTGTGAGGAAGTGGACATGAAGAGAGCCTCTCCTTCTCTGCAGAAGTGCGTACTGTTGCTGGTAATATTTTTTATATTAAATATTTGGGTACCACTTCCCAACAACGCAACCTTTATAAATGCTTTTGTAAGTTGTAATCAATGACTTTACTAATGGTTAGTTAAACTAATGCTTTATAGTTACTTGTAGGCCAGTATAAGAACATGTTTTGGGTTGCCAGGTCAAGAAATTCCTCTTTGGTTGGTGTTAATCCTCCTCCAAAGCCCCTTTATTAACAAATGATTAGCATTAACATTTAACAGTTTGTTAACATTTACAGTTGTATTATAAATGTATTATAATTACAGATGACGCTTTGACTTTTGTTGTTAAATTATTGTAATAGAAGAAACCTGTGTCCCTTATTGGTAATGACATTTGTAATTGCAGACTTGTTGGATTATTGCAAACTATTCAAAAAAATTTTCACAACCTGGCAATCCAAAAATTGGTCAAGTTAATGATTTACAGTGATGTATAAATCATTAGTAAATGACTTCTCTCATAACGAATTAACTTTAAAAAAAAAACCTTTACAAGGCCAGGTTGCACCAAAAAGTGCCACAAGAAAATTCATCCACAAAGCTTTGCAAAAGATTTGGTTGTTGAAGGTTGTTTAGTGAATTAGCTGGCAAGCTAACAGCTAACCAGCTGGTAACGTAATAACTAGTGCCAGTTAGTGACAGTTAGCTCCAAGCTAACTGTCAGTTACAAGCTTGTTAGCTTGTTCACTAGCAGCACAATAAGTTCACAAGTCCACTCCTGTCTCATATCCATGCCCCTTTTGGGGAGCCGCTTTAATTAAAGTGGATGGTGCAACACAGCTAATAGCTTTCTTCATTTAAAACTCTCCTGTGTTTCATTACTTTAGAGGCCAGCATTGTCAGGATACAATCCATTGATTTCACTGAAATATATGAATTTAAATGCTGGTGTGACCATGTCTGCAGAAAAAGGATGCCTTACTAGAAAGATGTTCTAATGTTTGTTTGGCTCCTCTCAATCATCTCTTAAAAAAACATAAATAAATAAAAAATCAACCCACATTAGGCTCAAGAAAGCTTTTCCATTTTCTATTTTAAAAACTTGATGTCTGGCCACTGTTTCCCTTTTACCTGAAAAAGCACCTCTGATAGACAACAAATGATTTCCTGTTTTTAAAAAAGAGAAAAATAGGTTTTTTTTGTTGTTGTTGTTTTTTTAACATGAGCACTGATAACAACCGTGGCTAAGCACTCAAAGAAAAGATTGTCACTTACAGAAAACCAAACTTCAACAGAAATATCGAGGCAGTGACATTGTAGCATCGCCCACACAGTTTGTTTGACAGGTGATGTTGGAGAAGTGAAGTGCAGAAATGTGACAATAATAATCAACAAAGACTGAGACACAATAAAAGCGGGGACTAAAGAATCGCCACTTCAGAAGATGGATGTTGGAAAAGTTTCCCCCGCTCCTACAAAAATGCGTTATGACACCTTGCATTGTAAACAGTGGGAATATTTGTCACATTAAAACCAACCTAAATGTTATATTCAACATTTATTTCAGAAATGGCAGTAATATTCTGACTGAAACAGCAGGCGTATTTTTTTCCACTTCCAGAGTGCTTTTATGAATCACTTTTAATATGCAAATCATCACATTGGTGGTGATGTCAAAAGAAACAGCAACGTAGAGACGGAGGCAGTGAATCTGGCCCACTAGTTAATGAATTAGGCAAGACTGCTGTGGCGCTTTCAGCCCCCAGCGTCACACTAATCCTGCCAGAGAGTTTTTAAGAATGAGGTGGAGCGACGACGCGGGGAGATGAGAGGATCTGAATTCTGTGTAATGGCATCGTTGGGCTTCTGTGAAATCAATAATGACATCTGTTGGTTTATTCATTCAACTCATCGCCCTCTGGCTTTTTCTCTCCCTCTCTCTAGGAGTCACAGCATGTGACCTCGGGCTACAACTCCCAGAGTAAGTTTCCCAGCATCAACACTCACCTACCCGCTCTATGATAATTAACACTGGTGAGGCCATAAATACCACCCAGAAGAAATGTGAAAAAAGCAGCTGATGTTCAAATGAATTCATTGCCACGGGAGCACGATAGTCTGAAAAGCTTTGCTTTCATCTTTCTGTGTTCATCTAAACACGTAATCAGATAAACAGGATTGTACTCTCGCAGCTCAGCTGGTTTGATTGATTGTGGAGATGTTTTTTTTTATTGTTAATAGCAACAAGGATGCACAGATATAGGACCACAAATGTGTCCCTCAGTATTTAGATATGGATAATGAAATACACCAGTGTGATCCGCTGCCATTCAAGGACGATTACACATTTGCATCATGTTACCAAGCTCACACTCAAGTGGTGAGTGGAGAGCGTGGACTCAGGTGCTTATGTTTGAACTGACAGCATCCAGATAGAAGTGGGCAATATAGATAAAATGTTCAGTTCTACATTGCAATACATGATGCAAGGTGTTGATGCATTAAGGACACAATGTGATAATTGAGCTGCCTCTGTAAAAGTGATTTAAAAATGATTGGACCTTGTGCATGATATTGCTTCCCTTGACCAGGGACAAACCATGTTTCAACTCCACCAGCCTAATTGACATATTGAGATCCAATCACAGTTCAGGTAGAGCTGGGATAATGAGGATGCTTATCAATACCAGGTGTAAATGCAAAGGCCTGTAAATCACGTCATTAGCTACATACTATACCCAGATAAAGATCATGTTAATGGAAAGTGTAAACACATTAATAAACCTTAGACCTGGGCTAGATCAAAATTAGATCGTATGCTTTTCATGTGCAGCATTTTTTCATTAGTCCCTCCCTCACTGGTAAATGGCCATGTGCTTCAGATTTCAAACAGCTTATTTTAATTAAAAAATCCAATATTGGCTTAAACATGCCCACTGATTTTTGCAACATTGCCCACAATTGTCTAATGCAACAAGATATACTGAAGGGATTCCTACCCAAACATATGTACATACATGTGCAGCAAAATCAGACCAGTTGATAAAATCTTGTTTGTCTGCTGATATATATCATTAGATTGCCCAATACTGGATTAAGTGCATCACACAGTGTGACTCACATCAGATCATCAAAAGCTGTTCTGAACTTATGCTCCTCTGTTAACCCTGTCTTGTAGTGTTTTGAGATGTTTGTGATGTATATAAAACTGAAATATTTCCCCACTGGCAGGTTTTTCTTTCTGAAGAAATACAGATGACTAGAATATCAAATAGTGTGAAAGGACTGTGTTCTAAAAGTCTGTATATCCACACTGGAAAATAATAGAATAATAATAATCAAGTTGTTGTTGGGCACTGCATTTCAGTTTGAATGTTATTGTAAAGGGACATTTGCTTTGTGTTTTTACCCATACTACATGAATTGAGTAACACTGTGGAGTGTCATGTTTTCCGGTGTGACAATAGTAATACACATCTTTAGTAATTTGAGTCTGGCTCCTTGTCAAACAGTAATCACTATCAACCTAAGACGCATGCAAAGCAGTGACACTTAAATGTCCTCTGTTGTGTTGCAGAGCGATGTACTGTATCAGCTAACAAGCCCGCTGCTAAACCACCAGCTGCACCACAGAAGTCGTGAGTATTTCTCTCTCTCTCGACACACACGTGGACACACACACACACACACACACACACACACACACATAAACAGAGAATTTCTGACCTGCTGCTGCGCTTGCCTCAAGGTGAAATTAAGCTTGACTCTTGGATGAAATTCACTGCTGGTAGGAGGAAAAAAAGATTGTGTGGATCAGAGCGGGAAAGTGCAGCTACATTAATTTAACGTGAGCCAGGAGCATATTGCAACATCTCTGGCTGCAGCCCACTTCACTTCACTCACAGAGCTGTGCAGCAGGATTCATGGCAGGGTGAGATTGGAAAGGCAGAAATCTTGGCTTGTAAATCCACCTCACGTCCCTGATTCATCCTGTGCTTGGCCACGACAAGCTTAATGATTTTATTTTCAAAGTTGACCGTTTCCTAAATGCCTCACCGAACAGCAATTGTCCAATCGTAGCTGAGTAATTGTAACTATGTACAGTAGGCATTACCTTTGGCCTTTTTAAAATCCAAAACACAGAGGAAAAATGTAAGAAATGGCTTAAATGGTGTGTTTATCTGCTCAAAGCTGCAAAGTTTAGCATGTCCAGCTAACTAGCTTGCTTCTTACTGAAGCACTGACCCAGTGTTACTTCCAAGACAAAGAAGGTAACAACATTTTGGGGGTAATATTCCACTGATTGGAAGCTGGTCAGTGATGCTGCTATAGATCAGAGTGTAACGTTAGCAGCTCTGTCCTTAATTTTTATGGATTTGAAGATGTTTGCACTCCAGCAGCCCCAGCCAAACTTTGCTCCCAGGATAGCGTAATGTTAGCCAAACACTGGCTAGTCCCCATCCTCAGGCCTTTTGAGTTGCATCATTAAAAGCAGAACGTACTGCGTAAAGAATAATAAACAGTTATGTTAGATTTAATGTGTTCTGCCTAAATCCCCATGGCACAGTGCAAGAAAAATTCTGCTCTTTTACTCCCATGTCAGCACATGCAGCATAATTTTGTGAGGACGCTAACTTTTTTCCAGGACACGTAGTTTTAGCCTCAGTCAAATAGAAACACTGAAAGTCAGTCAGAGCCAGTGTTTGCAACCAACTTGCTGCTAACATTAGCGTTATTAGCTATCTAGCTGCAGCTGATAATATCTGCTAGCAACACTTGTCATTTCAATGTAGCTAGATAGCAACCAATTAGAATAAGATGCTTAAATACTTCTGTGTTTTGAATCAAGGACCCATTGTTTCAAAAATGACTGAAACATATATAACACACCATGTAAGAATGGAAAGTGTAGCGCCATAGTAGCTAAGGTTGGCAGTGCTTTGTCAGTTATCCATTCAGTTCAAACAGATGACAAAGTAGCTCACCAAACACAAAAAAATACAAAACCTATTTGTAGTACCAGAACACTTTTGTATGACTTCAAACAAAAAAACTGGGTTTTTTTTTTGCTTTTGTCAAATTATTTTGCTCGTCATTTAATTTCCTTCTTCATCTCTGGAAGAGGATTTTCACTCTATCCACTGTCATGTTATCCCTTAAACATAAGTTCAATATGACAACTCCTGTGTTACTACCTCTAATGAGAGTTTTCAAGTGCTAAGTGCCATGAATTATTTATACGTTTGATGAAATCTAATTTGGAAGAAGGAGAGAAAATGTGGCAAGCATGGTGTCAGAATGGAGCTTTTGAAAATGAAAAAGACTTGATGGCTAAAAGATGATGCAAAAATCCTGCAAGTTAAGAAGACGTCACGGCAGCCTTTAGTTGGCAGTAATTCAGCTGCTTTGATTGAAGTTCCAGGTCAGCATGCAAACCCTCATTTCCTCCTCTGTGGATACTTACATACTTAATTATATCTCCATTAGGATCATGCCTGCTGGAGCTCGAGTGCTTTTTGTGACTTATTATACTATTTTGGTTCCAAAGCCGACAAGCCGTTGTTTTTTGATTACCATCATTTGCTCTGAGGTGTAATTTTTTTCCCCATCTTGTATTTAAGCATAAACGATATTTTGTTTATTAGGGTGAAATTATTGTTATTGTTAAAAGCAATGCCTACTTTACTGCAGCCATTAAGCTATTCTTTGTTGTTACTGTGATGCTCAACAGCGAAAAATGTTGGGGATAATGAATAGGCCCAACTCATCTTATTCAAGAATAATTGTGCTGTTGAGGCTAATTGCTATATTCTTCGCAGAATGTTTACTATGTCCGGCCATTACAGAAAACTCATCCAACAGTAATCCCTCTCAAATAGGCTCTGTACCTTAATGGTGCATTAGGAACAAAAGCAAGAGAATTTGTGGTGTTTAATTTGTTCTTTCATTAGAGAAGAGAGCAGAGAGCATACTGTACCCTCCTACTGCAGGAGTTCCATTACGCTCTGATCCAGTCCTGTGAAGCTGAGACGACTGCATGGATGTAACAGCGGAAGAAGTGAAGAAGACTTTTGTCTAGTCGAAGCAGCTTTTTGCGGTTGCTCAGTCAGCAGTGTTGTATCACCTGCTGGCAGCAACAGAAGCCCGGATACCTACTGCATTCCTGCTTTTATTTTCACTGAACTCTCTAACAGTAGTTCTGGGCTTTTCACAATGTAAAGAAACACTCATGGTGCTCTATACAGTGTAGCATCCTGGATAGAGTAAGGAACTAACAGCCAGCGTTATGAGCTCAGCTCTCTGTTGTGCTCAGTGTGCAAAGAAGGCTGTCAAAACATGGTGCTTTGTCAGCAGCAAGTAACAGGTGACCGGTGAGAGGAGGACAACGGGACAAAAAGCAGCCTCAGTCTAATTGTGATGGTATTATACTTATTGTAAATAATATAATACAAGTTGGACAGTGAATGCAGTCACTGTAAGTTGGTTTGGACAAGTGATTGGGTGTAAATTTTGAATTTCAGCACCATTAACATATGTGCAGGTGCATACTCATTTTCTAATGCAACACAGCTACATCTTTTTACAATACAAGCATTTATTTCTTTTCAATTCTTAGACATAAGATGAGCAGGAACAGCCAACAAGGAATCAGCTACAAGCTCTTACTGAAGGCAGTAATCTGCTTTTAACACATAGCATCATACATACCAACCAAGTGTTTTATGTGATTGGAAAAATATCACAGAGCATCTCATAACAGCTATGAACAAATTCTGAGGAATCATCCAGCACTGCAAGTATGTACACATATGCGTCTGTGTATTAGTGCTTCACAGAAACACAGTCTGCAGGCATAAATAAAGTCCTCTGAAGCTTATTGAACGACAGTCTGTGTTCAGATGTCTGCTGTTACTGCAGATTAATGCAACACAGTAGTAGCATTCAGCGTCCATTTTCTGCATGTGTGGTTGGTGCACTATTGGTTCCTTGGCTTTTGGCCCTGTGACCTTTCCTTATGATTCATATGGAAAAAGTTTTCAAGATTAGAAGAAAGTCTAAAAATGTTAACATAATTTGGTGGTACTATTCTTTTAGTAACAGTGCGTGTTTCACATTTTTGACATAGCTCTTATATACAGGATAATGTGGGATATTTGCATAGCAGTGATGGCCGCCATAAAAAGCAATGGAAAGAGCAACACACAGAGAATCTAAATCAAAAGAAGATCCAAGGTGATCATGTGCAGCAGTGATCACTTAGCACCAAATTGGATTCAAGAACTGATAAGTGAGAGGATGACATACAGTAGATTTTCCAGCAGAACAAAGCAGGACAAGAAGCCAAGAGGGACAGAATTAAGGCTGTGAGGTTAGTCTTGATTGTGGACAATAATACAGAGACACTGCCAGGAAACTTTTTCTGCTGGAGTCAAATGAAAGAAAGATTTATGTGCACATTGTGTTTTGCAGTCTGACTACATGTGCATCCGAAATTCTGCGTTGAGCAATTAGTCATTAGCGGAGCATTGCTTTGATTTAGCTTCAGAAAATATTAGCATCCTCTCAGACAAACTTCCGCAAGTAATGGAGCTCTACTGGCACTTTACTTGAAGAAATAAAAAGACTCCATTTTATGAAGGCAATTAAGAGCCATGTAGAAATTTGATGCCGTGCTTTCCAAGCTCTGCAAGTCATGGATGCTTTAGTCCATAACTCATTTATGTCTGACTGCGTCTGTCCTCATAGATGCTTCCACTCTCTCTTGCATTTTATTCCTTTCCCCTCCATGCCTCCTTTCCTCTCTCTTTCTCTCTATTGAGTCTCCATCTCCCTCTCTCTACCCTCCTCGTTCAGCCTTCTTTTCTCCATCATTATCATCTCCATCTCCATCACTATCTCGCTCTCTCCATCTGTCCCTTCTTATGAAATAAAACATGAATCCATTATTCATTCATTCAAACATATCTATCATCGCCGCGTGCTGCACTGTGCCCCTTATCTGCAAAGCTTTTTTCACCACTCATATGGTCCCGTCTGAAAACACCCAACACTGGGGAGTGTTTTTTAGCGGTGCAAGCACTGACAAGAGAGGTTCGTGAGGCAGTAAAAATCCCTTTAGGGGATTCTCCTGTCATAACAATAGCAATGCCAGCTTAAAATAACAGCAGTTTGTGTGGAGGGTTTATATAAGGCAATAAAACATGGGAACTTGCCAATGCACAGCACATAAATACTGAATAATTTGTGTGGTAAGAAGCAGGTGATGCTCAGAGGGAGGTCATGTTATCGACTGTGTCTTGTATATCTTTTTCATTGCCTCCATACATCTATATTGTTAGAGTTTCATCTCCAGCGTGGGGAGAATAAAACAAACGCAACTAATAAAGGCAATAGAGCAACAAGCAGGTCTTCCACCAAAAAACAGTCCAATCCTTGTATAATCCTGACCGAGGGACTGATCTCGGCTGAGCACGTCCTCTTTGTTTCCAAGGAATTCTTGGCTGTAGGTCAGCAGTTGTCAGACAGAAAGTTTCCAGGTGAAAAAACAATCTGGCTTTCCTCACCAAGCTCTAAAAGCTGAACATCTGGTAGGTTTTTAGCAGCGAAGTGCTCCATCCACTGTCCACTTCCTCATTCCCCAACGTGAACCGATGCAGCTTTTGCTGTGTAATTAATCTGTTTGCCAGAAAGGTTCATCAAAGTGAACTGCCGATGACGGCGTGCCTTATCCGACCTAATACAAGCAGACAGCAGGTCACGGCTGCAATAACATGTGTCCCTTTGTCTCTGCACAGAATGTTGGAGGATGACCTGAAGATCAGCAGTGATGAGGAAGACGCTGAACAAAAGGTGAGCTCCCTCTGCAGTCCGTCCATTCATCCATCTATGCAAATCATCTCTCGCTCCAGCTTTGCCTCCATCTGTTCTCCAGTCATTCATGCATTCACATTCATTATGTTCAACTCATCTTTGTATATAGTATGTGGCATTTACTGATTAATTCATCTGTCCAGAAATTTACTTCAACCCATCTTTCTTAAAGCATCTATTCATAATTAATTGCTCGTCTCATTCAGTTGATCCGTGCATTCAACCACCTTCAAACGGCTTTTATATATACAGTATATATACCACCTCCATTAGGCATTAAGCCTTTCAGTCACAGGTCAAAGACTGTGTTTTTCCTACTTCCATTTATCTATCCTTTCAGACCAAAGTTAATTTAAAAAATATGTTATAATGTCCTTGTTAATTTGAAAAAAAAAAAAAAAAAAAAAAAAGCAGAACAGTAATCCAAGTAATCAGTGACAGCAACTTTTACAACTACATCATAACCAACAGGTAACAGGGCTGACTCAAGGTAATGTGTAATGGTAATGTGACTTCATAGTGGTCAACAACACCTGGCATGTGAAAAGTCCAAAGCACCATAAAAATGTGCAACTATTTAGTAAACTCTTCCTCCATTAAGGAGAAAACTTTACTGCACACATGTTGGATGTTATTAGACAGCTGACAGGAGAGAGATAACAGGAAGAAAGAGGAGAGAGAGAGGGAGACATGCACAATGGTCCCTGAACGGATGCTAATGCTGCAGTTGATGGTCTGAGCCCTCAGACCACCAGGGCACCTCGAGTCATTGATTGACAGGTGGCATGATACACACCAGGTTGTGTACAAGCTTTACCCAAACACTAGACAGAACACCAGCGTTCTGCTGTGACTGAATGGGCTGACATGGTAAATGTATGGAAAGAATATTAATGGCACAAGCACAAATATAAAACCTTCCATTTGCTATTTCCCATGCATGACACAGTGTTTCACATACAAATGTGTATGTCAGGTTACGTACAGGGAAGCACAGAAACCGAAGAAGACTTTTTTACGGTCAGCATGCTAGATGAGCTTTTCTGACGGCATAATTGTACAGTGTCCCCACTCAGAAAGGCTTTAGAAACTTTAAAAACTCAGCAGGCTTGTACAAGTGTTTTTGTTCCTATGAATATGGTCCCGAAACGTTGACCAGTGTCGCACAAGTCACTGTCACCAAAAAGAGCTTGTGATTTTCAAAATAATTTTCTTTGTTGATGTTGCAAAGAGCTTGTAATTATAGCAGCAATGACTTATTATTCTTGCACATACAATATGTTAACCATGTAAGGGACAAGGACCACAGAGCATGAATGTTTCCATTCATCTGTTAAGGCAGATAATATGCACCATGCGTCCGATTTCAGCCTCAGAAGGATGATGCAGTTTCTGTGGAGCCTGTGTTTTGCCACCACATTCAATTACAATCAATGTCCGTCTTCTGGCTGTTCTGGAGCTTTCGATCATATCATATGAATATCAGCAGATGGAGTTTCCCCAGATGTCATGGAATTCAAGGCACTTCAAGGACTTTTTGCTTAGAAGATGGATTAACTGCATCTACTGGTGAAGTTCAGGTGATGTGACTGAAAGCTCTTGAACAGCTGGACGTTTCAATTAAAAGGATAATTGAATTTGCACTTGATAATTCTTTCATTGTTCTGGCATTAAATGGAGAAATGATGTTTGGATTTTAAAATGGAACTGCTAAATTCAGTTTAAAGAGGTTTCATATTAAGCTTTTGTTATTTATTTTGCCAACGCGTCAGCCTGTTCAGTGTATTTGTTTTCTGCTTTAACATTTACAGTTTCCACTTGATCGTTTTGAATTGATACGTGTGAAGACGTGTAAGCAGTGTGCCACGTACTGGTTCCTTGAAGTCCAGCCCACTGAGTAATAGATGGAGCTCTCAGACTTCTCCTTCTTTTAATGATTTTTGTGTTATTATTTTTTTACTTTAACTTTTGTAAAGCATCATTTAAATGCAAATTGAATTCATCAAGTTGTAATAGCTTTTTTAAATTGATCAAATTAGTCATTAATTCGAATTAAACACGCTGAAAGTCTGTAGTTATTACGGTGGCAAACTCCAGGCTCCAGGCTAATAAAAACATATAGTGGTAATTTCAGGTCAAAATGTCAAACTTTGAAAGGCTTTAGCTGCCCCGTCATTGGTCTGATACTCACAAACGCTGGAGGGATTATGCATCATGTCGTTCTTTATCCAAAAGAAATGTTTCTGCACGTTTAGCTCAGGGTCCGCTGACTGGAGCAGGACAACTGCATCGCTCATGTGGAGCGATGCAGTTGTCCTGCTCCATTGTCTTGTTGTTCTGTATGAAAATTGGCATGGTGGCCCTCTCTCCTCTCATCACCATCATCATGCACTAATGATGCCGGAGATGAGTTCAAAGCAGTCAGTGGGGGTCGTGCTGCTGCCCCCTCCCCTACTGCGCAGACTGATACCAGCGCTCATCAAAGAGTGCATGAGATATTTTCTGTTAATGAAAAGATACCAATTCCTCGCTTCCCCTTTTAACTGGCCGTCTGATTGTATAATTACCGTGATGTTAGATATTATAATTATAGATGATGGCAGGTCATTTATAGTGGTTTTAGTTATTCTAATTATGCTGAAAGTAGAGCTGTTAATTACAGATGTGTGTGTGCATTCACAATTGTAGCAAGTGGCTTCCTTAATCATAGGGGTTACATATGATTACTCTTAGTATTAAAAGGAATAGACAGGATGAAATAGGCTACAATTAATTCTTGTTCTTTGTCTGTCTCTCTATATCTCACTTTTGTGTCTGAAATGCAACTTCATTTTTTTCTCTCACTCAGTTTCCTGCTGTATCACAAAGCCTTTATCTCACCTTACATTGAAAACATTGAAATGACTCATCTTAACTTCCAATTAAATGTGATTTGGACCCATCTTATCAAACTGCACCTGACCGTCAACTAGCAGGTCGTGGTCAGTAGCAGAGCAGTGTGAGACTGCAGCAGGAGGTGCGTGCTGGAGGTCAGTTGGTCACATTTTTGGTACATTTTCACATAACAGAGGTCTCATCTATACATCTCTCCATTATATCCTGGTCTACCAGGGCAGGTGAGGGAGGCGTGGGCGGAGGTGAAAAGTCCTCTACAGCTCTTATTTTGCTACCTCCACTCAACCGTACTCACTTTAAAGCCGTCCAATCAAATCTGAAGGATTCATTCAAATCCCTTTCATAACTATATGCCTCCCACATAATCTGTTTCACTCGCAAATGCATCACATTAGAGAAGATACGACACTCTAACATCTGTCAGTTCTGTCTGATTTTACAGGGAAAAAAAGTTCTCATCAATGTATCTTCATCTGCTTACGGTAGTCGTGCACCCTCGTGGTTTTCCTGTGTAATGAGAGATTATTACTGAGATTATTTTTGGTTTTACCTTCAAAAAAAGTGATAACTAAATTGGTTAAACTGTCTGCTTGTTTACAACCTGCCTGAACATGTGACGAAAACATTCTGCACCAAGCTTTTGTTTCCCAGCACATAACACAACAAATTTAAGCTAACCCGGAGATCTAGACACAAATATCTTACTATAACGTCACTTTGCTGCTCAATCCATGAGCTAATAGCCATGTGTGGTTTCATGTGATGGGATGAGCTAGTGGCAGCAAATCAAATGTGATTGGATGATTGTACATAAAGACCAGTATGTTCAAAATGAGTCACCAAAAATATTTCAATATTTTACAGGAAATGAAGATAGACGTTGATTAAAAACAGTCAGAAGTGGGTTTTTTTAACATTCACTGAGTACATAGGAGCGATCGCTGACAACAGAATAACAGATCATAATAGAGATAGTTGAACAATGAGCACAGGGAGGAAGGATCAGAGGTTGGGAAGTGTATTTTCTGTATTTCACTGTGTCTTCTGTGGGGAAAAAGTTGAACAATGCGTGTGCCATATAATATTATAATAAACCAAGCAGACAAACTACATTTGGCTCAGAGCATCCCCGAATCTTTGGCCTCATCGAGAACATCATTATCACACAAATACCCTGAAATATCATGTTATTCTTGGCCGTGTCACCCACCTCTATGTTGAACCATTCTTGGTAAGTGTCTGCTACACCTTCTGTCTCTGTACTTTTATCTTGTCATGAATCCCCTTCTCTTTGGATGACTGTGCAGGACAGACACGGGGAGTGATCAAAATAAACAGAGAGGAAAGTGAGAAAGAAAGAAAAGAGAAAAGTTATCGAGACAGAGAGAGAGAGAGAGAGAGAGAGACGTAGACAGATGAGACTGATAACGATGCAGACAGGAGGCGAAGATAAAGAGAGGGAAAGACGGAAAGAAAACAAGAAGACAGTGAGAGACAAAGAGAATGAGAGCGATGGAGAGAGAGAAAGGCTGAGATGAATTCAGTGGCATTTTTCTGTGCATGCTGTTAACAGGCTTATAGCAAATGAGTGCATGGTGTATTATCAAGCTTTTATAGCCTCAAGTAAAACACAACACACACACACATTCTTAATCAAATACACAGACGCGCATGTATTACACACATGCGTCCATACGCACATAGAAGCACATACAATGGACTCATGCCGATTTATATTCACAAGCATTTACGCCAGCAAGCACATAAATAAAAACACATGCTGACAGTCTCTCTCTCTCTCTCTCTCTCTCTCTCTCTCTCTCTCTCACACACACACACACACTGTCATTAGTATGCTGTGGCACAGTGCTGTGAGGGCAGCAGAGGAGTATGATGAATATGTTTTTGGCACAGAGCAAAGAGACAGAGGAGAGGAGGGAATTGAAAGAAAGAGCAGAGGAAGGAGGGATGGAGGAGAAAGGGAAAAGAGGAGAGGAAATGAGAGATAGTAGGAAAGAGAGAGATGTTCCTAATGACTTTAGAAACTGACGGAAAAACAGCAACCCAATTACCGCTGCAGGACTTTCTTTTGTCTCTCTATCTCCCTGCAATTCTCTCTTTTCTCTCCGCGAGCCTGTGATGACAGATCACCTCGGTCAGAGCAAAGTCAAGCTTAAAAAGCTCTGTCTTTATATAAAAATACAGTTGCAGCTGGAAAAAAATGTCCAGCACACTGGAGATCGTGGTCGTGTCTACTACGCAACGCTTCACAGTCAGCTGGGTGAAAATACTTCGACAGGATTTCTGAGGTGTTTCCACATGTCTATCACATGGACCCTTTTGTAGCATAAAACATTAAACTGGAGAAACCGCCACAGGAGATCAGTTTCGCTTGTGTTGCCCTCGGACAAATCTATGGCGAGAATTAATCCCATAGACATAAACAGTCTAAGAAATCAGTCAGTGGAGGTGGTTGGTAGACATTGATCAGTCTGTCTGGTCAATACCAACTGTAAGCTAACTTCAACTTGATGCCTACTCTGTTGTCCTTTACAGCAGACATTTTGACCAGAGTGGGAAAAGCACAGGCGTTATAAATAACATGGCTTCATTCTGGTCATGAGGACCCTGAAACCAAAGCAGCCCAATGGAATTCAGCCATAATTGTTTTTCTTATTTAAACCTGTGCTTCTCTTACTGCGTCATGTCAAAGTGTAAACGTATGTCTGTGGGAGATCATCAAACTAACTTGACCCTGCTGTCTGATCTGCTAATGGATGGATTTAAATGTTTGGTTACGTTCCCTAACATTTCCAGACGCCGCTATGTGCTGCTAGCAACGTCTTCATGAGTCCGTCCTCATTTTGTTTATCTTGTGCGTTCACATTAGAACGCGTGTAGATGCAGTAAGTAAATATTTACTCAAGTACCTAACTTAAGTTCAATTCTGAGGTACATGTACTTTATTTGCATTTTATG
The DNA here is from genome assembly GCA_037975065.1 of Chaetodon trifasciatus. Taxonomy (NCBI): domain Eukaryota; kingdom Metazoa; phylum Chordata; class Actinopteri; order Chaetodontiformes; family Chaetodontidae; genus Chaetodon; species Chaetodon trifasciatus. The sequence continues at coordinate 7,189,173 of JBBMOE010000010.1, read as the reverse complement.
CTATTTTATACTCCACTACATTTCAGAAGGAAAAATTGGTCTTTTCACTCCACTTCAGTCATTTAACAGCAATAGTTACTGGTTACTTTTTAAGTAAAAAATCTGAATATTTCTTCCACCACTGCATTTAAGAGCATGCAGGCGAGTCCATACACTATGATACTGATGGTTTTACTCTATTCCTGTAATTAGTAGGTGACGGTGGTCATGCAGGAAAAAGACCTGGAGAGGAACACTATGTAAACTATGCAGGGCCAGATTTTCCACAATATCAGAGTACAATGTTTTATGAGGGAGGAAATACATTCAGCATGTTTGTTGTCAGGCCTTCAGGATGCACGCAGTGTGTTTCACTGAGAAACACTGACTGTAAACAGAACAATGCATCTAAACATGTGGAATCTGCATCTGCTGAAAATGGTCATGAGTGAGTGAGTCTGACTTTTCACCAGTTCAATGGCAACTTACCACTAAACATCTGAAGCATATAGTTATAGAGGGACCTCAAATCACAGTTTGGTTGGTTTAAATGTGCAGTCACAAACAGTGTTTTATAAATAAAGAAAAAGAGAAGCTCTGAATTTTTGGAAGAATTATACTTTTATTTCTCTGCTGTGCTGCTTTTCACACAGTTTGCTTTTCTGCAAGGAAGCTGCTCTGATGCTTTATATGCGTCTTATCATCTGTATTTCATTACTGTTGAGCTAATGATAGGTCAAGCTTTGCATCTCAGAACACAGCTCAGGTTGTGTCCAGTGGCACCACCCCTGTATTACATACACAGTTAGATAAACTCTAACGCACAGTCTTCTGCAGAGAAGCAGCACACGGTACATTGAAAAAAAAAAGCAAAGTGCAGTGGCTGCTAACCGACCTTGAAACTGAGATAACGTAACACACAGTCAGAGCAAACCACAGTCTGTGAGATATAGAAAGGCATTGATCAATAAGTTTGAAAGGTTACTGAGTAAATGGACGGGGCGAGAGTTACTACATGGGCTTAAAGGCAGGTGAGTAAATAGAGAAATCTCTTATCTTGGTTGGCATGTGACAAAGGAAAACATTGGTTCATTTTGTGTGTTAGCTTCTGCACATGATCAGTATTATATGTGTCACACTAAGTCATGAAATAGGGATGAGCGATTGTGTATCTAATCATGCATGAATATGTAATTTGGCTCTAAAAGATTAAAGATATGCCTTCAGTTCTAAAGACTAATATTATTTCTGCACACAGTGAACTAGCTGTGTTAAATCCAACTGGCAGCCGATGGAAAGATGCTAAAATTCGGGGATGGAGAGGCTCTTTGTTTTGCACTAGTGAAAATCCAGTAGCTGCTGTGTTTTCAGCGGTGCAACGTCTGCGCAAGAGTTGCATCAGAAATTTCAGGATTTTGTTCAGGTGTTAGAAATGCTATATGAAGTCTCTCACGCAAAGTAGAGCGACGCCGTATAGACAAGCGAAGAATTCATTGTTCAGTTGCTGTTCAAGATGGTGCGGGGGTGTTTAAAGCCTGGTTAAAACTGTATCACCAGGCCTGATGTGCAATTCTGTGATGTCTTGCACCCGCATGAGAAAGAAGGGAGAAGTGGGATTTTACAAATAAACATAAATCATACACAGAGCCCTTTATGTCTCTAAAGCTTTAAGGTTTAAATTGTCTTGCTTTCGGTAAAACAGCTTGTCCTCTTTGTCAGGAACAATACTTACAGCCGCGTTGTAACCGAAGAGATTGTGTGAATAAATACCGGTCGGATTGTTCTTTATTTAAATCCAAGTAAAGCCACCAGCTAGCTAAATATATTCACACATAGATCCTCTCCATGAGCCCTGCAAGTCTCCCAAAGCCAAAGATCTGAGGAGGTTTGTTGTTGTAGCCTGCAGCTACACATCGATCTATCAGAAACTTCACTGGTCCAGTTAATCACCTTATTCCTAGAGAGGGAGAGGGAGAGACAACAAGCCAGAGGCGAGAAAAGGTCCTCTTTTTGTTTGAGTAATTCATTTTAATTGCTGGGTTTCAGTGCTTGACGCTGAATTAATGGCTGATATTTTCAGAAATTGAGTTTAGTGTTTTTGTTTTGTTATTGCAATTGATGTAGTCATGTACAAAATTGACTCAGAGTTGACAGGGGGAGGAAGAGAGGGTGAGAGGAGAGAGGGGAGGGAGGAAAGGCTTCACTGGCAAACCTAATCACCCCATTCTTTTACTGGAAGGAGGGGAAGTATGAATAGAAATAAAGGAGTGAACAGAGGCTCGGGTGAAGGAAGAGGGCAGGGAGGAAACAAGGGAAGGAGGGGATGAAAGAGGAGGAGATAAAGTGAAAAGAGAGGGTTTTTTTTCCTCGTTTTAATGACAAGAAAACCTCTTCATCTCTTAGAGGAGCCAGGAAGAGAAAGAGGGCAGAAGAATAGAAAGGGTCAGAGGAGCGAAGGTTTAAGTGGATGAAAGGGAAAAACGGGATATTGTCTTCAGTTTGTACCAGTTAGTTCAGTCTAGAATTTATTCTGTAGTTTTTATTTCATGTAAAGACTATGCAGATAAAGAATATGTTGTGTTACTATCATTATCATTATTATTACTATTTGTTGTTAGTCTTTTTCTCTAAATACTGTGACTTTGTTTTTGAATTATTCAGACTTTTTTCTTGAAATTACATATAAATTACAGTGGCCCTAATCCTCAGTAACACGTCACATTTACCGCTGATGAGCAGTGAAACTGATGAACACCCAGAAACAAGCAGATGGCTCAGTAATTAACTGTTTCACACTTTACCAGCAGTAGTAGTAGCAATAGTATTAAAAACAGCAGTAGCAGTATTATTTGTCTGCAGTGTTATTATATCTAGAATATGGACCTGTGGAAAATTGTGCATATGGAGCATAATTTCTGTCAAATGTATTAATGCTGTTCCACAAATTCCACATGATGTTCATTTTGTTTGAGTGCATTTTGCTGCTACACACGCATCCTGTTATATGTGTGTACACTTGAATTGAATTGAATATATGAACATAACTTACGGTTTCTATGTCTGTGTATTGACAGGTTTCTGACAAGCCCAAAGCCAGAGGCACGGCCCTAAGGTAAGACAAAAAGCCACACTCTGTTGTAACATTGTGATTCATTTATCTCAATGACAGATTTATTGTGGTACAACCAAATGGAGCAAAGTTAGCCACACTGTTTGTACCAGCTAGTTAGATGGTTTGTGACCTGCTGTTTGGGTGAGAGAAACATAATCTAGGTTTAGTCTGCATTAAGACAGTTAGCTAAAGCATCCTCCCACTGGTGGTCAGCGTGTCTTTGGCAGAGTATATCAAGACAATACAGTGTGTGGTCAGCATCAACCAAACAACAAGCTATAAATAAATGCTTTTTTGCCCTGAAGACATACATTTGAGGCAGCCGTGGTCAGTGTTGGATGATTCCCTGGCCGTTTTTTCTGTAGCTGTTCTTGTTGAGGTCAAAGAGGTCAGTGCGACTGTGGAACGTGCCACAGCCAGCTACATAACACTCAGTGGGCGCGTGCAGAGCTATTATTTTCCCAAATGTCACCTTTAATCTTAAAGATGTTGACGCTTAGGTTACTGGATGCTGTTTAAGTGTCTGAGTGTGGATCAAAGATTCTTTCAAGCATTAGTAATGTTTGAAGGTTACTGCACATACAACCACTATCTGGAGGTGCAGCGGCTCTAATTCACTGAAGCATCTGTGATGGCAGGTGCCCACTTGATAACCCCAGTCGCCAGCCTGCACTCACACACTCAAGTCTGTACCATTTGAAATTAGGCAGCAGATGTCCTCTATGCTCACTATTTGTAGGTTAGTGCATAAATCTTTTCACATCTCAACAGGGCTTCTGCATGCTCACCTGGGATTATGGTTCAAAGGATGAAACAGAAGATCCTGTGTATCATCAGACACACTGTATATATACACATAATCATACAACTTCACTGAGTAAGGTTTGCTTAGCCCTTTTTTTACTGCATGGTGCCTCATTGTGGCTTAATACAAACACAAACATTTGACGTTCATCCAAACAGACAGCATATGGTGAACATATGGGTGAATATCAAGGTGGCGTGTTGTAGAAATAAAAAGCTTTACTCTGGCTGCGATATTGGATTTTATTAAACTTGCCTGCAAGAACCCTCATCTTTCCTGTTGCTTTGGGATACATCGTTGTACTTGTGTACAGTTTTGAGGTACTTTACGTGACTAGTTCCATTTTAAGCTACTTTCTACTTCTACTCCGCTTTAATTAAGAGAGAAGTGTTTCACTTCTCAGTCTATTGTATTTATTTGGCAGCTTGCAGGTTACCTTCAATTTTAATATGCAAAGCTTGTCACCCTTTTACAAAATATGAAGCACTTTTACAGATTGAACAGCTAATACAGCTGCACTATTAGAATGCTCTTTAAATTATAATGCATCTAGAATGAAAATCCAATAATATATATATAACAGTGTAATACTTCATAATGATTACTTTTACACTTGATACTTTCAAGATATGATGCAGATAATATATCTGTACTTTCTATGCATGAATGTTATTTGTAATGAAATATTTTTACAACTTGGCTTTTTGCATAAACTAGTATTACTTACGTCTGGCCACATGGGGGCCAGGGTCAACACAACGTTGACATACTGTACCTTATAGTGTAAAGTTGATGTGGCAGACTTGTTGCCTGTTTACACATCCAGCAGATATGGAGTGATATTAGCATTCATTTGGAGTCGTGTTTCTGTCCATTTAAAGGGAATTGCACCTGTTTCAGGAATGAGAGCAGGTACAGTATAGCACAGTTAGCTTATCAAAGCTCAAAGCTGCAAAAAACAGCTGCCTGCCAAAACAATGAGCCAGAAGACACTAAAATGTTTTATCTGTTATCTGTATTAAAAATATTAAAATATTGATTTTACCAGCTTTAACTAAACCATCTGAGTACATCTTTCACCACTGCTTCCAGTATGTGTGTGTAAAGTTCAGCTCACCAGGTCTAAGTCAAGGTTAACGCAGACCTAAATTCACTGCTACTCTTTAAAGTTTGACCATCCACAGCAAAGACTAAAAGAGAGACAGAAGAGGTGCAGGCACAGCAGCGTACAAACCTCGACTTGATTTGATGGTGAACCTAAAATATTTGACTACGTCTGGCAGTGAGCAGCAGAGCAGAAAATGCTTAAGAACATCAGGATCAATGAGAGCATCATTCACCTGCTTTTGTCATTTCAAGTGGAATGTGAGGCAGAAGACTTTATCCTTGTAAATCTCTCCAGCAGGGGGGCTGCAGCTGCTGCAGTGCATGCTGCTTTCACCGTACTGGCTGCAGTGACTTCGGTTCATTACCTAGAATTCACATACTGTGATGTCAGTACAGGTTTGGAAAATGTTATGAAAAATACTAAATCTCGAAGGCTTGGCCACCTTTGAAAAGCAAGCAGTGCTTGTTTGTTGAGAGTCCATATTATTCTTTTTTTTTTTTTATACTGACGCCAGAATCTCATTTAAGCAAATAGACTGAATCTTCAGCCTCTAATTTATGGGATAACACATGGAGTTCCCTTGCTGCCTCCACTTTGAAATATAGACTACGATAAATCTCACAGGCTGGGGATGATGAACAATTATTTATTCAAACTTTTCTTGTCATTTCTGAAAGTGATGAAGTCTATTTCCATTTTCCACAGTTACATTCTGTGCGGGCTGCACATTGTGGTACATTATTGTCTTCCTGCAACATCTTGGAGGAACATGTCACCTAATTAATCATTAGAAAAAAAATGTTAGTTGCATTTGTAACATCACAGAACATTGGAGAGAATTCATGTAAACAGCTGATTTTGGCGCTGAGATCAATTTTTCATAAGTTCATCTTTTGCTTGGAATGTGTTGTGAAGCCCAGACTGGTGCATAAGAATATAAGAATCTTTTATAAATGAGGCTTGTTGTGTTCACAGTCTGAAGGCATTAGTATGCAAGTCTGGAGTGTGACTGTGTGTGTGTGTGTGTGTGTGTGTGTGTGTGCGTGTGTGTGTGTGTGTGTCTGTGTGTGTGTGAGAGAGAGAGAGAGAGAGGGAGAGAGAGAGTGTGTGCTGAGTGTCTGTGTGTGCCCCAGGCCATGTGTTACTCTGCTACCACTAATGAGCCCATTCACTCTGCAGCCCAATCTACTCAACACCACAGACACACACACACACACACACACACACACACACACACACACACGTCCACGGGGATGCTGGGACTAGAGATGCTGCCAGCGATCTACTGGCTATATCCCCAATGGAGAGCACACATTCACACACACACACACACACACACACACACACACACACACACACACACACACACACACACACACACACACACACAGTCTCACCCACACTCCTCACACCAACCATACAGACACACACATGTTTTTTCAAAAAAATCCTCGCTCTGACAGCCTCACCCACATAGCAATCGTTATCCTGCTGCCACACACACAGACACACACGCACACACACACACACACACACACATGCAACCACCCACCCCATCCATCCCACTGTAGTGTATATTCAACTGTATCATTTTTTCATTTCTGCTCAGTAATCTGTAAAATCTTTGTGCGATATGCCTCCCTGTATTTTCCTCATTATACCGTACATGTATCTTTTATCATCTAAACCCTGGTGAGGAAAACTGCCTGGAGTTTTGCCTTTTTACTCTAATTATTTTAGTAGTAATAGCATTATTTATGAAAGTAGTAATAGTGGAGTTGGTAATCATCGTGGGAGTAGCATCATCATAGTATTATGACTAATTAATTTTAAGCGGTTTGACATCAAAAGATGCCGTATACCTGAAATGAGATTTTTGAGCTTGCATTCATGATCAGTAATAAAATCAGACTGCTGATGCAGGTTGTCAAGTCAGTGTGCAAACTTTACAGATGTTTTTGCCAGAGAAAAAGAATCTTTTGGTCAAGAGTAAATGATATTAGTCGGTACAGATGAACTTTGTCTCCTAATTCCACCAATAGCTGCTCTGCTGTGTTGCTGTGGCACCCTAAAAGTGTTCAGAGTGAACATATAGCACATTTTAGAGACAGTGAATGCAGATTGCGTACACAGTCAAGGGAGAGACATGAGCGGATGCAAATAGACACAGATTTGCCCTGGGCAATGCATACTGAGATGAACACATGACTGTGTGTGCGTGGAAGATGTTTCAACTTGAGTGAAAAGGTTGTGCTTGTTCGGAGGCTTTATGACTCCAATTTATTCACATACAGGGACAATGGGAAGGGGAGAGGGGAGAGACAGTCAGTCTCGGCCTTACACTCACATGATTGCTGCGTGTATTGCAAGTAAGCGACAACTAGCGTCTGCGCTGTGAGGCTTCTTGTAGGTCAATAAACGCTGACTTCACAAACACTTCAGTTGTTTAAGATAGCTTAACACACCTGAACCCCTGGTCACTCCAGAGGGTGGCACAGCAAAGTTCATCACTGTCTCTGCGTGGTGCTATAAGCTTGAAGATGCAGTGTTTCAATAGGGAATGGAAATCCTCCTTTTTTGCAGGATACCAGCTGCCATCTGTACAGTCACCACCCGTGTAGCCAAGCCGGCTAATCTCAACTCAACTTGGTGTCACTCGGTTAAACGTCTGTTTCAAATCTCATTGACAGATGACAGATGACCTGTGACAGTGACAGATAATGACAGCTAGTACGCTATCCTGCAAAAAAAAAGTGTTGTAGTGGTGATAACCTTAAAACAGCAAGGGGTTATGGGTAAAATGTCGACAAAATTCAAGTCTTTACTTAGTATTATGAGAGCAGCACTGCTTTGATAGCAGAGATACATAGAGGTTTACTTGTTAATCAGTTATTTGTATAGAATAATTTAACTTCAGGAAAGCAAGCGTGCTGAAAAAGAAATCAATAGTCTCATTTTGCATCTCCTGTGATGTAACTGTGTTTACAATTATGATCAATAATGCATACCAACATGTTGACAGGTTAAAGAAACAGAGAGGTTAAGCAGCATGGATGCTCCCTGTCAGTCAGGGGCATCAAGTGTGACATGAGTTCAAATGTGATGCATTTCTTCAAACACTGTCACTGCTGCTGCTGCCAGGGAGCATTACAATACATATGTAGAAATGGAAACCTATTACAGCCTTCCCCACAGTACTGCCCCAGGCAAACACACACACACACACACACACACACACACACACACACACACACAAATGCACACATTGCTGAGTGCTGGAAACCATCCACAGCTGCTTGAGAGAAGGTGAGAAAAAAGTTTTATTTTCCAGACTTAAAATTCATAATTTATTACACTTAAGAAACCATCTGTTAATAAATGCACGGTATGATTTTGTGCATGAGATGCAATCTTGGTATTGTATGTTTAACTTGACTAATTGTACAGCATCTTCAGTGCTGTTTACAGAATGATTTTTCAGATGAGATGATTGAGACGTGTGCACACACATCATACAAACACAAACAATGCATGTATATATAGTGAGTCTCCCTCTGCATTGAGTTGTGCTGAAAAATGACCATAATTCCCAAGACTGTCTTTCAGTATTTTATTGCAAGGCAGCAGAGATGACGTCAGCGAAACTTCCCTGCAATTGAAAACAAAGCATCCACAGAGTCATTTTTTCATTTATAATGCCCTGTCCATAATTTAATGCAATAACATACACACTACATACAAACACACATGCATACATTGGAATATAATTATAGATGGTAGTATGAATCCTACTCCTCTACCTCTGCTACACTTATGCACCAGTGCTGTGTTAGTGGGTCAAATAGCTTCATATATTTAGCAGACTGCGATAGAGGGCCTACATTAACTTCATAAATCCTCTCCACACATCACATGTTTACATGCAGCCCCGAGTCAGATAAAACAAGCACACATGCGAGTGTGCGTGCAAACACATGCAGACACACATGCTGGAGTGTTCACACACATGAGAGTGTGAGTGATTGAGAGAGAGACAGAGAGATTGTAAAGCCAGCTGTGCAGAGGGAAGCCCTGCCAAGTGGAGGGCAGAACCAGCGAGCTGAAGGCAGATGATAAGATGACAGATGAACTGAGCCCAGATGGCCTCCACATCTTCACTTCACAGTCCCGTAATACCCTTATAATTCTACATATTTTCACTCCGTTCTTCAGTCATTTTAAGAACCTATATTTGCCTGTTTTTTTCAGCACGATCCTCCTGCATCACACTCTTCTACGTCTTGTCTTTGCTGGTTGCAGTTTATCTGAGCCATGGCCTGTCTGGCTCCAAGCCATCCGCTCCATTGTTTTTAGAGGCTGATCAATTCATTTTTCCAGCAGAAGCGATTTGGAGGAGAGAAAAAAAGCTGTAACTGTCTATTGTCTGTTTATTGTCCTCCTTATGTTCAATTCCTGCTGGTTAATTAATGATGACACAGTCCAAACTGAGCTGTACAGTGTAAAACAGACCCAGTTTAAAGGAGCACATGGAAGAAAACATAATGATTATAGGACGCTAATGTCTGCTTCCTCTCTGAAATCATGTATGAGGAATGGGACAGTGCAGTATGTATAAATAATTAATAGGTACTCTGACAATATTGCAAACCACCAAAATACAATGAGTCAATACATTTTCACACTGCATAACCACTGATATCTGCAAGCATCACTGACAGAATAATCAAAGATTCATATATGCAGGGCTGTAGCCAGGATTTTAGATTAACTTAAGTCACCAATTCCCCGAGCACAACCCCACCCACCTCATTCATTCGTGACTAGCCACCAACTAGAGTGTTTACAAATATCACTTATGGTTTTAATGCAGGTTGCATTCAGTAAACAACACCCATACAATGCCAAATACTTTTTACTATTTATTATATACTATTTATTATACTTATTGTTCTATTTTATTTATTCATCTGCTCACTAGCTTTATGTAAAGTTAGGATCCGTTAATGTCCCCATGAGTTGTTGATGGGACACTTATTATTGTAACACCATACCAACAACAACAGAAGAGATGACTGGAGAGGAGATGAGAGGAGAGAAGAGGAGGAGGGAGGGCTGGAGAGGAGGTGATTGGATGACGGGATAAAATGAGGGAAGAGCAGGGCAGACTAAAGGCCCCTGCTGCCCACCCAAGTTTCATTGAAAATATGTAAATAAAAACAAACAATTTGTGATTTCAGTTTATGTGATTATGGTTGTACTTTATTATTCTTTAGTCTCTGCCATTATGTACTGTGAAACAAGAACAGGTGAAAAAGATAAAACTGAGCAATCTAATAAAATACACTTTTTAGAAATAAAAAAAAAGTCTAAATATATAAAAAGTTCATCACATGTGTTTGTGGATTTTTCAATATTTTAGAATGCCAGCAAATTTTGATCAGATCCGGTGCCCCTCAGTGTTGACTCCATGGCTAAGGCCTTGCTGTCATCCCAGTACAAGTATCCTTGTGGGGTTAAATTACTGTTGTTTTTTGGGTCGATGTAGTTTAATATATAATGAAACATCCAAACGTGTAAAATGTGCAGATTTTCACTCTCCTGATAATGTATTTCTGAAGACCTTGGATGAAATGTGAAATGAGACCCATCTTAAGCGTCAGAGATATTCTCAAAGAAAAACAGCAGGGATGCTGCAGGTTGAGCATTTCTTAAGGGAGGCAAGAGCCTTCAGGACACAATCAATAGATGCAGGTGGTAGACGAGAAATTTGCTCATGTCAAGGCTGAAGATGCAAAGCATCAGTCTAAAGAGGGAAAATGGACCTGACATCGTGTCTCAGGTGACCAAACACTCAGCTGAAGTCTGAAGAAGAGCAAAGTGGAGGGTGAAAATCAGCCATTACTTGTTACCACATCCTGTGAGATGATAAACTAGCAGCAGCTCTCACGTCGTGTTTGGTGCAAAAGACGAAGAAGCAGAAGTGTTAAACCTGACGCAGCTCACAGCTCGAAGAAAAGTACAACTGACTGACAAGTGCCGCTCTAAAAGTACAATTCCTGCATATAAACTAAGTATAGTTATTGTTAAATATACAAGCAGGACCATCAACACACAGGACTGTAACATGCTAGGACAGATCATTTACTGTCATGCACAAAGATTTTAAGCTTCCACATGTTGTTAATGGATTGTATACATCAGTGATTTCTACATACCCCTGCTGCATCAGCGTGGTTGCTCACTGAAATGAATGAGAGCGCTTCTTCTTTCACCCTGCAGTGTTGTCTGTCTGAACGCAGTCTCAGAGAGGTGACAAATTGTTTCAGTGACCCACAGTTGGAAACCATCTACTTTACTTTCAGGCCATTCCCTTTTTCTGAGACATGAGTGAAGTGACCTGCATCCACACAGCAGTAACTCTTAGGTGTACTGTAAAAAGTGGCTTGACCTTGTCGATGGTGCCAACAATGAACACCGGCAGATTCGTAGGTCACTGTGTACCCCAAGTGTGGCGGCTTGCTTGGCTGCAGTCTGCAAGTATGTGGGTGTCATGTGGATGTTGTGAGGCCCGCTGGACATATCAAACCAACAGATCATTTTGTCAAGGCGGTACGGCTTTCATTTCCCCTGTTGTGCTTGTGATTTTATCACACAAATAAACAGACAGACACCAAAGCCTCCGCTGGAGCCTGAAGATCTGACAAAGGCTATTTTGTAAGTCTTATCGGCGTTACTTATGCAACACACAGGCATGCACAGAAAATAGAGAGTGATGGCTGTGTGTCCTAAACAAGCAAAAGACCTGCAATGATGTATAAGATACAGACAAGACAAGACAGAGAGACACCTGTGTGAAACACTGGAGAGGAAATTGTTTTTAGTGTTTATATACTGTTTGTGTTGTGATGTCCTTAGTCCTTTATGTCCTTTACATGGAGCTGAATGAGGAAACCAATTATATCAACAGAATGTGGATGATAATGTGTGTCAATGAGGAAATAAGACCTGAATAAAAGATGCAAAAATACCTTTTAACAAATGAGTGAAACTTTGTTTTGTGTAAGAACTACAGTGTAATGATAAATTCACTGATGACAAGGACAGTGTATGTGAAACAGTAACTGGGCGTCCACCAAGTCATCCATCTAGAAATAATGCTTTGCTAAAATTTGAATAAATGTGCTCCTGGGTGAAGTTTCCATGTTTTCAACAGAACTTCACTGAAATGCATCTAAAAAAGTCTGCACCAGCTGGCGTTGCATTTTAATTTGGCACCGACCACGGTGTTGAATTATTTTTCGACAGCTGATGGCTGATTCCTGAGAAGGGGAAAAAAGAAAAAGGAGGAAAGTGAGCCAGATGTAATGCTTTCACTCACACACTCATCGCCTTTCATCTTGTTCCTCCAGCACACACTGTTTATGTTGCCAGAATAAAATAGGCTAGAGAGCACTCAACTGAAAATCCCATTGAGAGCAAAAGACTCTCCCGCTTTCCTTTAACTTCACACGGCGCTATTTAAACAAAATACAAACATATCAGTGTGGGAAATACAGACTCATCTCGTGCTTCCAGGCAATTTTATTTTTTGGCAAATGAAAGGATGATATGAAATGCCATAAAAAGAGTACCGTCAAATGTATTAAATGTGCCTTGCACGATTTTGTACAGCATGTACAGCCCATTGGAGACTTTCTCTCATCAAGGAAAAGAGGCATTTCATGCTGTAAACATCCAGTAATAAGACAGCAAATACAACCTGACATGCAGCAGACTGAAATCATTCTTTCTGCTATGAACCGCTTCAGGCTCACGGGCTCATACAGGACGAAGCTCAACAATCCCAGAAATCCTTTCTCATCCAGTATTTCCAGCTCTAATGACAAGTGAGAACAGCACACTCAGTTGATGTTTGTTCTCACCTTGATTTCTTGCCAAATCTTATACCGACAATGTAGGCTAGCCCACCAGGGGAAGTGATTTGTTTCCCAGAGTTAGAATGTAGGCACTCAGCAAACAATGAGGTGCTTGGGATGAAAAGCATCCACCAAATGGTATTATTTTTTGAGAAGCAGTTGGACTGTATCTGTGATGCATAGACCGGCTGCACATTCATTCCCAATCAATGTGGCTTTAGACAGGAAGACGTCCAGGAAATTAATATTCTCCAAGAAGACATAGTTCTACTTTTTCTTTCATAAACTACACAAACATTTCAATGTTTTTGTCCAGAGCCAGAGCTACCATTGAGGAAACTGACATCATGTCTTCTTGATTTAGCTATTTTTTCTTTTATCTTTGAGTAACCTTGGAGGATTTGCATCACTTTTTTTTTTTTATTATTTGAGGACTTTCAGGATTCAGTAGTTCACCAGTCTGGTATGCTGGGTGGCTGGCCTTGAAACAGCATTCATACCTTCATGCTGGAAAATTGAATGGTAACACTTCATGTTATGGCTGAGTAGCTCTTTTTCTAACAATTTTTTAGAGTAACTACCTGGTCTGGTAATAATTGTAGGTAAAACAGAGACAAAGCTGTGAGAGCTGAATGTTTCTAGAATCCTGGCTTCGGCCTGTCCATTTCTAAATGAAGCCATTTGGAGGTATAGAAGGTGGCATCCTGGCATAACTTTTCATTCAAATTTTGCACAAATTTTAACCAAATTTCTAGAAATCTGCAAAATTACAAATTAATGTGTTTCCATCCACAACTCGTATGTGAGTTGTTCTTTGTCTGGTGGTGCTACTTCTTTAGTGTGGTGCTATTAAACCACTGCACAAGAAGAGGGTGGGACAAGATGACAAGATGACATGTGTCAAACCTCCAATGGTCAAAACCAATGTAGAAAACATGATGGACATATGGCATTTTTTTATTTGCCAAGTCTTTCCGTTGCACTTAATTGTATTTTGCTGTTATTCAGGTTAAAAAACTTTTTCAAGATATTTTGAGGGTTTTTTTTGTTTGTTTTTTTTCTTTTGCTAATTTCCACTCACGTTTTTATAAGCAAATGTAAAATGCTTATAAAAACTGGTGGATGGAAACACTCACTGACTGCTGTTGTTCTCAACAACAACAACAACAACTCAAACATGCTGGCTCCAACAGACCATTCAAAAAGCTGTCAGTTAAAGAGATGAATAATAAAAATATTGTGCCACAGTCTGGTCAGTATCTTCTCTTGGATTTGAATCACAAATAGTAATGAGTCTCTTCTACAACAGTGAGCTGCAGCTGACTCACAGGACTCTTGGCTCTCTTTAGCTACACATCAAAAGACTCTTTAAAGGCAATGAGGGACATGATAAACAGACAGGGACACAAGTCCAGGAAATGTCTCTTATCGCCATCTGTCTGGCATCGCTACCTCAGTCTTCCAGTAATCCATGTATGAACATGCTGTTCACTATAAAAACTGAAACAATGTTTGACAATCCTGATCCAAGAAGTGTCACATCTCAGTGATTTTATCATATAATTTGTCAGATCGCATCTTGTTTGCTCTTCAGGCAGTGATAGAAGCTGATGAGCACAACGCAGACATGAGAGCCCAGTAGAAAATAGACATTATACTTTTAAAACAAACCCCAGACCAGGACATTAATATTGACTCGTCACTCCCTATTTACTGTATAGTGCATTACATGAATATCCACCAACTGAGTGTGCAATACATGCATGATATAGGACCCTCAGCTGTCAAGTGTCTTTTCTATATGAAGTGGTGAATGAGTGAGCAACGGAGGGATTTCAGAAACACGCCATTTTTTTAACTTGCTGTTGTTTCAAATCATTTTGGCCATTTTATATACAATATCTGTCCATGGCATTACATTATCGCAGCACTAGTCAATATTTTTATATTCACAATAGATCAAATAACTATGTGCAATGTGAAAGGTGTGTCTTTTGGTGATGAACCTGCAGAGAATTATCACCAGACTATTTGTTTTAGCTTTACGGGTAGCACCTTCACCATTTTGGTTCACTCAGCAGCAGCAGGCAGCTGTTTTCAGCAAAACAAAACACTATCTGCTCGGCACCAAATGGCAGGCAGACAACATTAGTGAGTAGCTGGTGAATGTAGCAGAGCATTTAGTCGCTAAAGAGCCAGATATTTCCCTTGGGAGCTGGTGGGAACCAAAACAGAGCTAAAAGGAAAGTGAGTATTGGGCTTACATTCATCAGGTGAACAGATGCATGACTCAGATTAATCACAATGTTGTTTAGTTTATGCTGGATGTGTAATGGTTTGTTATCATCTTGTAAACAATGATAAA
Source organism: Chaetodon trifasciatus (assembly GCA_037975065.1). Lineage (NCBI taxonomy): Eukaryota > Metazoa > Chordata > Actinopteri > Chaetodontiformes > Chaetodontidae > Chaetodon > Chaetodon trifasciatus. Next base: position 7,173,888 of record JBBMOE010000010.1, on the reverse strand, counting down.
GCCTGGTTAAGGTTAAGCAACTAAAACAGAAAGGAAACAATAATTTCTTATTGACACTGAGCTGTAACTATATTTAAAACTCTACTACTCACACTGATGTAGTAGATGTTTCTCTTGCAGCCTTGTCTTCAGCACTTGTATTTCCTTGCTCTGCCTGCAGTACTGTAATATACTACTATTCTGTCTGTATGTGCTTGGCCTCATCAGTAATTTCCCCAGGTTATTTAGAAATAATGTAGATGAAAGAAACTTAAATCCTGCTGCTTAAAGAGAAGCTGAATATAATGAGCAATAATTTAGTTAATGGGAATCCCCTCTCTGATTACATTTCTTGTTTTATTGTGTTGCCGATTTACCAGCCTACACCAGCCATGAACAGTCAAGTACAAGCTTAGACAACATCATTGTCGAGTAAAATAAGAATTTAACTAGCCTTGTTATATTGTTCAAAACAGTGTCTGAAGCCGCTTAATACGTTTTCCAAAGGCACAACTGGCAGTTGTTGCACAGAGGAGGGTCTGCATAAGGAAGACTGAAATACACATGCACACAAACACACTCATGCAAACATGTACACAGAGAGTTTAACTCGATGCTTTGCCAATATTGTTTCAACTGTGATGCTAATAGAGCAAACTGAGGAGAAAATTTAATTGAAATTGAAAGAGAGAGGGAGGGAGAGACAAAGAGAAGAGATGAGTAATGATAGAAGAAGAAAAACAGGGCAGAGACTGCATTCATACAGTATCTGTCACTGTGTGTGTGTGTGTGTGTGTGTGTGTGTGTGTGTGTGTGTGTGTGTGTGTGTGTGTTGCCTGCGGAACAGTTGATGGATTTGCTGCTTGACTGCTCACACAGATTGGTGCCTGCTGTGATGGCAGCCTTGAACTGAAATTACGTGCACACAAGCACGCCCACGCACACACACGCACACACACACACACACACACACACACACACACACACACACACACACAAAGAAGTACACATAATTGCAATTTCTGTGTGTGCAAGTGCATTTGTGTGTATTCTTAAGTTGGGGCGAGCGGGTGTGTTGCCTCTAGGAGGCCATTTCAAAGCGCTGTGGAAGGATGGATGAACACAAGGCCAACCAATGCACCAGAGAGGATGAGACAATTGAACAGGTTCAAAACGCAGTGTTTATGCGTTTATTAGCAGCCATTTATTATATTCTGTGTCAGATGCTTCATTTTTATTGAATCAGTGGCAGGGTGGCTGGCTTCCCCAATTACTATCCCTTTTTGAAATTGGTGAAATGGGACAAAACGCAACAGAACAGATAATCAGAGATGAATTTATACAGCTTACAAAGACTTGTGTTTCACTGTAAAGTCTGATGATACAGTCTGCTAATTGAGGCAGTTGGAGTAGATTCTGAATTATCCTAATCTTGTTTTTGATAACAGCGTATGGAATTTCTCCCTCCCATACCTCTAAATCAAGTCCCCAGATGAGATTAATGTGCTGTCTTGAAATTTGTGGTGAAGATGTGTTTTGTTCCAGTGGGTGAGTGTAGAGGAGATTTCTCAGCAGGGAGGGAGGTTGTGCCAACTAGGGGAGAACAACCTCAGACTGCATAAAATATCACAAAATATATTATTGCAAAGCTTGCACCAGTCAAATAGCTCTCCACCAAACATACACACACACACACACACACACACACACACACACATACTGTGTATGTATGTATGTATGTATGTGTGTGTGTGTGTGTGTGTGTGTGCATATATTTGTATGTATATATATGTGTGTATGTATATATGTATGTATATATGTGTGTGTGTGTGTGTGTGTGTGTGTGTGTATATATATATATATATGAGACTGTATGAAGGATATTACTGCATGGGCTCAGGAACACTTCTGAAAACTCTTAAGTTTAGAGAAAACTCTGTATTTATTTACATTTTACACAGCTCCAGAACTTTTTTGAATTTGGGTTGTAAGTTAAAGTTGTATATAGCATATATAGCTTTTTTTTTTTTTAATAAGTTTTTATTAGAGGGGAGGCGAACCCCGGCTTCCTGCAGAAGAACCGTCCACAATCCTACAGCGAAGAAGCAGCATATATAGCTTTTTAAAATTTTATTTTTTTTATTACTTTATTTTTTTATTTTTGTCTTGTTTTATTTTGTTTCATTCTTTTTATGACTCAATCACTTTTTACCTTTGCGTTTTACTCTTGAATGTACCTGATTCACTAAAATATAGTGAAGAAAGTATAGTGTAGAGACATAAGACAGATTTACCATTTTTCCATTACAATGGTGAAATAATGGAATTGAGTCAGTTGGGTAATAAAGGGTAAAATTTTCATTTGTTTAACATGAAACAACTCAGCATCAGCCTTTTCTAAGATAGATAGTATGACGTATTTGGACCTGCTGATTATATATTTCTGAGATTTGATCCTTCTTGAATATTAAGCATAACATCATCTGCATAAAATGAAATCTTTACAGTGAGTCCCAGAGAGAGCTGGGAGGTGGTTCATTTAAACTTTCAAATAGCAAAACTTTGTGCAACTGGAGTGAAACTATAACTGTCTTTGTTTTGTTGCAGTGGATTTCCCCAACTTGCAGAATGACTTCTATAATGTACAAGCACATAACCAACAGAAATATTTTTCTTTCTTTCTTCCTTCTCTAGTGGAGCATCAGGGAGCAGCAGCGAATCAGAGAGCAGCTCAGAGTCGGACACAGACGAATCGGAGAGCAGCTCCAGTGACAGCGAGTATAATCAGGCCTCGCGCACAAACACTCCAGAGGTAGGACAACATGTGTGTTTCTGCTGGTGAATATGTTTGAGTCCCCTGTAACTCTGTTCACACACAGTGAGCAACATGTTTATGGCTGAAATGTACGGAAACATACCAGAAATGAACTTCCCTTTTTTGCATGTGAAATAATAAGCAAGTTTAATTTATGAACTAGCAAACAGTCAGTACAGTTGCCACATCAGTTTTCCTAACCCGAGTTATTTTTGTGCAAGCTTTTGTTTATGCCAGCTGTCAAAATCTCATTTAGTTGGTTCCCTCACAGTGACAATGTCATGTGTCTCCAGCTCTGACAAGTGTCTCCAATGTTGTTTACATTTCATTAAGAGACAGATGCACTTTCATTGCCTTTTTATTCCCCCTGATTCACCACTATTCACTCCACCGTGTGTGTGTGACTGCCTGTACATTAAACGGTCTCTTCCCATGGTCTCTGGGTGGTGTTCTGAAAGTCATAAAACTCCAACTGCAGAACGCTGAATTATAACATTATTTATCACATTATTTTTATGGCTCAACGCTGCCTGGTTTCATGGGCATATGGGGCCTTTCCCAGTGAGAGAGAGAGACACATGCAGAGAAAGAGAAAGAAAATCATTTGAAAGCATGCAACACATAGGCAGCTATATGTGAAAACCACCTACAACACAGAAATCAAATAAATACAGCTACTTTCATATCTAGCTAAAAGAAGTTCGCTTTTCTGGCTGCTTTTCTGGCTGCTTTTCTGGGAGGTTTTAGACCAAATAATACTCTGCCATGACGATACTATAGATACAACCATCCTAATGAAATGAAGGTGTTGCAGAATGTTTTTACTTTTGAAGTGTTTATCAATCTCTTGTTTTCCCCTTATAGCCTGAGCCCCCCTCCACCAACAAGTGGCAGCTGGACAGCTGGTTGAATAAGGTCCAAGCTCAAACCAAACCCCTGGTTCCCCCCCAGCAAGAACATCATGACACAGGTCAGTATGGACACTTACAGCAACTACAGTCATAATAATGAAACACTGGTTTGAAAACTTATCCTGGTCCAATGGTCCTCTGCCCAGGCTCCATCACCCAGGGCCCAGAGACTTTCTCTCCGGGGACTGAAGCACCGGGAGTGGGGACAGCTGCTAAGACCAAGCCCTGCGGATCAAACAGCACCCCTGTTCCAACTGCACCAACAGTGGAACACAAGGATACAAGGGCAGCCTTATGGTAGGAGCTACAAATGTATGGAAATGTGCCAGAGCAACTTTTCAAATTCTATCCGTTGAATCACTTAATGAATGAATGACACAACGACAGAGGGATGAATCATTTGTAGGCAGAAATTGACCAATATGTGTCTCTAACCATAAAAGGGGAAAAATCAATTCTTGCTCCTTGCAGCCCAGGCAGAGAGAAGGCCAAGGCCAAGCTCAGCCAGAAGGCGTCAGGGGAGGGCCAGAGGTCAAAGATGAGGCTGTCACCGGGTCTGTTGTCTGGACCAGAGGTCACGACCCCGAGGAGGAACACCACAGGGAAGAAACAGCCCAGACGGACAGACAGATCCAACAGCGTGGAGGATACCCAGAACCAGACATGGAGCAGAGCAAACCAGCATAGGTAAGGAGGGGAGGGCAGACCCCCCCCCCACTTAACAATCTGAATAATTGAATGAATTCATATACAACCCCCCCCCCAGTACTTTGGCACTGCCATGGCCTCTTCTATGAGCTAATTATTCAAAGTCAAACTAAAACTTAAAGATATTTTTTTATATTCAAAATGAATGGGCCCAGTTTCCCCTCCCCACATTTCAATATATATTTTAAATAGTTAATTTCTAATATATAATAAAAGGTGTAAGGCCCCAGGACAGTCCCCAGGGAAACACCACATCCTATTCAACTTTTTAAATCACTGTTTGGCAGCTGGTCCACTGAAACCAATTGCTATTCATTTATAGAGCAAAATTCATTGATCATTACAAATTCCTGTAATGATCCTGTACTTGTTCTTAAATAACTGAGGTGCAAATCAATTGTTTCAACCTGTGAAATTTTAAGGAGAACAGCACAATTGTAACAACCTATTTCTTGACTGGTAACTATATATCATAACTTACATGTCACTTCTTATTGATAAAAGTATTAAAATTAACATTAAGACAACATATTACTTAGTACTGAGGGCTGACAGAGGCTCCAGTGGCTCACTGAGCTTCTTGGCAACCGGCCACTGAACACTGTCACTCCTACATCTGTTGTGAAAAATGCTCAGATTGAGTAGAAGCCATGCCAAACTGGCTGCTAAGCTTGACCCGTGGCCAATTAGAAAAAAACACTGACTCCTTTTCTCCTTCAATCCCTTCTTCCCTCACCCTTTCCATTTTTAAGTTATCCGCATCCAAACAAGTTCAGCTGAATCCATGCTGTTTTCAATTATTTCATGCTGTCTAATATTTTTTCATTTTAACACACATTCACCTCCTGCAGCTGGCCAATGCAAACATTAACTGCTGCTGTTTGTCAAGGTGAAACTGCACTACAGCAGCAGTGCCTTGCTCACGGGTAACTAATCCAGATCTTATCGTGTTTTTTCCCCCTGCAGCCCTGCAGCCAGAGAGAAGGACCTGTTGCCTCCCCCCTCCCTGGAGCATCAGAACCCCCTGAGGCCACGAAGCAAACCCCCCAGTGGGAAAACAGCCCCCAGGAAAGAACCTCGCAGTGCTACCAACTCAAACAACAACACAGTGACTCCACCAGCCGCGCTACAGCAAACCGCTGTGCCAGTACCTGCTGTCAGTGTAAACCAGGTTAGCTTGTATGGGTGAGATGTATGTGTGTGTGAGTGTTTGTGGGGGGACATCGAGAGTTTGTCTGTATTTCTTCTGACTGTTTCTTCTGAATAGTTGCTCCTAACTATACTAACACATTAGTACTATAGAGTATGTGCTATACTTCAAATGAATTATATATTACTGTTAAATTGCTTCATTTGACACATTGAAATGATATGATCAGAAGTGAGCGTCACCCCTTTACTGATCAACATCTGCAATATGTAAATATATGGAAGTTTAAAGCCAGTGTAACACTGTCCATGTATCCTGTAATGATCGTTATAGTCTGTGGATGATTTGTAAAAGTCATAATATTCCACAGGATAAAAACTGTATAACTACATGACTGTTAAGGCTCAACACTGACTGCATTTTTTGAAATATGGAAAAGAGAGAGGGGGTATCAAAGAGCCAAGCTGAATCGTCACCCTTCGTCTTAACCTATATGGAGGTAACACTCTGTGGTTTTGTGATAATCAGAAAGAGACAAAGTTGGTTGAAACATCGTCATCAACGAGGAATCAGCAGGATATTATTAAAAATGGTTTCTCTACAATGTCAGATGTGTGATGTTGAAATACCAAAGGCTGAAGAACAGCCTGTAAATGAGTCCATGAGCATAAAAAAATATTGTAAATGTCTGAAATCCACTGAAGTCAGGCTGACATGAGAAAGATGAACACATGCTCATCTTTGGAAGAACAAAAGGAGTGAACATCAGTTCACACAAGGCACGCTGGAATTTATTTTAGGATGTGCCATGTTTTGATCTTTGTCGATCTTTATGACACCGGTGCCTCACGTCATTTGTATATGTTCGCTTTGAAAAACAAATTTCCTCTCTGTTTTTATGTCATCATTCTGAGGAAGCTACTGCATGCTTGAAGAACTCAGCCACTGAGGATAATTAACTGACACCCATCAGTGATACTGAGACAATGAAAAGTGTGTTTTGGCAACAATAACTAGCCAACCTCAGATCATCTGTCACAGTCCAGATAAGATAAGATAAGATAAGATAAGATAAGATAAGATAAGATAAGATAAGATAAGATAAGACTTTATTAATCCCCCATAGGAGAAATTAGGGTCTTACAGGCAGCAGCAATAGTATCAGTATAAAAGGAGACATATAAGGGAAAAAAAATACAAAATCGAAAATCAATGATGTCCGTATATAAATTCTATACAACAAAGGGGGGCATTAAAAATAATATTGCTGACGTGAAAAATAATGAGAATTGCACATGGTTTAAGAACAGTGTTTTTCACTACAAGACAAAACTTTAAAAACCTGACACCTGAGACTGACATGCCTGACCCTGGCATCTGCCCCCTCTTCAACCACAGCGTCAATCAGCCTGCCGCTCAGAGCTCCACACTGCGTCATTCTCACAATACATATAATGCTTAGCCTTCAACTTATGTTTTATTTATTTATTTTACCTTTTTTCAACAAAAATATGCTTCAGGAAAATGAAATAAAAGAGAAAAAATAATTGAGCTTGACCTCAGCTGCTGCGTGACTTAAAAGGTACATTATTTAAGGTTAGAATGTTTTGCCTTCATTAACAGCGATACCAGTTACTCTGAATATTGATGTAATGGTTTTGAGGTTAATTTTAAAGGGCTTTCATTTTACATCCATGATATCATGTTGGATTCTGCATCATTTAAAGAGGTGTATTATAATTTAATGTCAACAACCTGAAATTACCACATTTTACGGAAAAAACACCTTAACCTAAAACATCTGCAACCTGCACTGTGGGTCTTGTCATGACACCTGATCTGCTGCCAACCTTAGCTGTGCAGAACATCTGGCAAAACAGCTAATTTTAGTGTCAGCAGTGAGAAGAACTTTCCAGAAAACACTGCAAGGAAGTGCTTTTTGCCTGCAGTGTAAATGAGCATTATACAGAAGACAGGCTTTTTCTTTTTCAACAGAACACAACATGGCGTTTATTGAAAATGGATTTTGCAGATGGCAACACACGTTGGACTGATTCCAAAAGTCTGAGAAAACTGTCGCTTTGTGTCTGCAAAGCGAGTGGGTTTTGCTCAAGACTGGAAACATTAGTGGCATTTTCTCCATCTACCTCTGTAGTTGCTTCCTCGTGTTGATGTTGCACACACAGTTCTGCTGCTCGCTTCCTTTTGTTTCAAACATCATTGATCATTTCATGTCTAAAATCAAGAATTCAACATCTGATGGACAATTTTGATTGGATACTAAACAAGGTCAGAGATGCAGGTGTGACTCTGCAGAGCAACAAAGAAATAAGCAGGCACAGGCTGGGTCTGATTGCTGGCACACATTCTTCACACACATCCTTCGCACAAGAAAAAGTGCCAGGATGATGATGCACAAACAGCTCTGAAACAGTTTATTCACTAACAGGATAAGGCTGGGTGACACTGTAGTTTATTTTGACTCAATTCTGCTGCCATAAATACTCACTAGGGTACCAGTGTGTATTAATCCTCAGATGAAAACGAACAATGTTTTCTCTCTCTCTCTCTCTCTCTCTCTCTCTCTCTCTCTCTCTCTCTCTCTCTCTATATATATATA
>JBBMOE010000010.1:7111122-7165305 GCA_037975065.1 Chaetodon trifasciatus | reverse complement strand
TATTAGGGACATGTTTTCTAAAATATATGTCCTCAGCAGCAACCCATGTCTTGTGTCCTTGTGCCTCAGAAATGGTACGGAGGTCATAAAGTTTTGAGAGAAGGACTAACACATTGTTGGTGTCAGTATTTTCATGGGATATGTTATGCCAGATTTACCCTTTGAAGCATGTAATAGCTGGAGCAAATGGAGGCGGAGAGAACAGGAGAAAAAGTATTGATGTGATTTCTATGGAAGTCATAAACCTGACTTCTGTGATGGAACTGTGATGTGATACTATACTTTGAGCATTTGCAGGCTGAAAGGTCACTGTGAGTAGTTGTTACAAATGTCACATAGCTTTTAGAAAAGGCATCACATTGTTCACTTTCCCAGTCTTTCTGAATCTAGTCTGCACCAGTGAGGGGTCTTCTTTCTGATGACGATGCACCAATCAGGGCTGAATATCATTGCTGCCATCAGTGAGGAGACACTTTTAGTTGACACTGAATGATCTGTGATGAAGAAACACTTTCTTTTTTGTGAGAAACAATTCAGAATAGGCAATGTAAAATGCATCTTGTCATATGCATGTAACTGGTGTGCAGTGACATACAAAATCATACAGACAAACAGGTTTCATTTTACTTCAAAGATTAGTGCAACAGGCCCGTACGGCCTCATTTACATGGCATTATCATATGTGGTATGATATATCTTTAGCTATGCTTCACATTCACTGCAGGCTAATGTCCAGATTAGCAGCCACAGTGATTCTCATAGGTTGGCGCATAGGAATGATTATTAGTAGTACTGTATTCAGTCAACTCAACGCTCTCTCCCCTCTGTCTTCAAAACAGGACAAGAGGAAACACAGAGGTCCAAACACCAGAATCACACCCAAGTCCCGAGAATTCATCGAAACAGATTCCTCCTCCTCCTCTTCTGAATGCCAGTCGGATTCAGAGGAAGTCAACAAAATCCCTGCTTTGCCACCTCAGACGACACGCTCTGCGATTAACACACAGACTCTGTCCAGCACACACATACACACGCCTCTCCTCCCATGCCTTGCCTCTGTTGGCAGTATGGGCAGTCTGGGAACATTTGGAGGGAAGGGACTTCGAGTCAAAGATGGTAGCAATGTGACCACTAATGGTAGCAGCAGTAGTAATAGTAGCATCAGCAGTGGTAGTAATGGCAGCAGTAGTAGCTGTAACTCGCTAAGCATTAGCAACATAAGTGGTTCATTTGGCACTTCTGTTCCTGATCCTGGAGGGTTAGGAGGACAGTGCAAAGACCTGGAGCCCATGTCACCACCTTCCAGCATGGGACATGAGGTGCCTCTTTCCCCCCTTAGGGAATACCAAGAGATTCAGAGTTTATGGGTGAAAATTGACCTGAGTTTGCTCAGCAGGGTGCCTGGTCAGGGTTTGGGGGAAAGATCCAGAGTTGGAAACACAGAAAGGGGTGGGAGTGAAGGGAGAGACAGAGAGAGACAGGGGGAGAAGGAGAGGCCAGGGGTGGTGGACAGAGAAAGACAGAAGCAGGAAGAGAGAGAGTGGCCAGGGCTGAGAGAGAGGCAGAAGTTACCAAAAGGGGAGAAACAGGAAGAAGAAAATGAGCGATTAGTGCAGGACAGAGAGAGGCAAGGTGACAGAGACCGATTAACAGACAGAGAGAGGCAGATGGACAGAGAGGACAGAGAAAGATTCGGGCTCGGGGAGAGGGAAAGGACAACGGGGAGGGACAGAGAGAAGGTATGCCAAGGTCTGGGGGTCCTGGACAACCCCCCGGTGCAAGAGCAGAGTAATCCCAGGCTGGCTGTGAGGACAGAGAGAGGAGAGAATGGAGGCAAACACAGGAGGCAGGCAGCTGGAAACATAGTGGTCCCAACAGAGAAACACACCAGCAAGAGCAAGAGGAAACATAAGGTGTTTCTTCTTTTTTACTGCACACAGGCACGTTTAAGTGTCCGGCCATTCTCTTTTACATCCAACCTCCAAATCTGTGTCCTTTCAGCATGCTGTACTTAGATACTCTGCCTTTTCTCTCTTCTATGCTCCAGTCGGACCACAGTGAGTCATCAGTCAACAGCAATAAGAAGCTGCGATTGGACAAAGACTGTCAGCTCCTCCCACCTTGCATCTCTCCAATACACAACCACAAGAACAGCTCCACAGAGTGAGTGTGAACGCATGTTACACAGCCATAGATTAACTACACAAAGGACTAAAGGAGGTGATACTGGCCTGGACGTTTGACACAATAATGTATGAGTGAGGTTCAACCCTCAATGGCTGATCAGGGTTTTATAATCTAACATTTGTCAACATTAAAAGTATCCTGTGTGTTTTAGTGTCAACAACAACAAGTTGTAACAATACAAAACACACTCCTTGAGGCCAAACCAAGCTGTTTAATGTGCTTCATTCCTCTTAAAACATTTCCAGAGCAGAGGTTTCGTTTGAAATCTATATTGCTTACGTCTGTGTTTGCTTGCTAGCGGTCTTCTTCTTCAGTGTTATTGAAATGTTATTAAAGCATTTAACTGCTTAAACTGGTCTCTAGTACCCAACAAATCCCAACAAATCAACAAAAGATTAAACACTGCTCCACAGAGCTGCTCGTGGTCAAAAACTCCACAGGGTCCGTTTAACTCTCTCACACCAGAACACACTTCTTTATCACTTCTGCACATACTGATCCCTGTAATCATCTGAAGATCAGCGCCTGATAATGGAAAATGTACATGGTGGAATTTTAGAAATTGGCATTGAAAAGCTATAACAGTGTTTTCTTACTGTTTCCTTGCTCTGTCTGCCATAAACGATGTGGAGGACGAGATTTAAACCATGTGATGGAAAAAGAATTCACTGTCATGCATTGCTTCAGCATTGTTCATGGGAGTGTTTTCAAACCTTATTGGTACACGTGGAGGACAGGTATTCAGGCTCATTGTTAAGATTTAAAGAGCTCTACCTGTAGAAATGACAATATGACATGACGAGATGTGAGAAGTAGGTTCCAGACCATCCTCATTCCCAGGTCATCAAGTACTGATGTTTTGTTGTGCCCCACTGGGCCTCCATCTAACTCCAATGAAAACCCATTTGCAGCAACATTAGATGCTCACAGCTAGGTGATGTACTATAAAGAGCACAAAACGTCCCGAAACCACAAGTCAGCCTTGACTTATTTTCACTTAGGTGAGCTGCACAAAGCAGATGGAACTAGATAGGAAGTCAGACACAGGAAGAGTGTAGAGAATCCAGTTAAGTTTCAAAATAAAACACCCTTCACAGACTCCCGATCATACATCAACAAGACAGACATTAGTAGAGTTTAAGGAAGGCTTCAAATTTTTAATATGGTGATGAAGTCATTGGAGAGGCAAGTTCAATTCACACTGTGACGCGCAATGACAAATTGTGAATTTCAGCTTTCCGTTTGAATTATTAAAAACAGACTGAGCTGGCTGTCACTATAAATAAGCCTCAACGTGACAACTACAGAGGAAATGTTTTTATAGCATCTCAGCGTCATCAAAGTGTACACAGCGGGGAAGGGTGGGAGGGAAGGAGGAGGTGACCTGGACTTGAACCCATGACATTGTAAGGCAGACATCTCACAATCATCCTGCTCCTCCAGTAATTATCACCTTATTTTAATCAGTGAGGACATATTTTGAAAACAGATAATTAGGAAAGACTTATTAATGAACTCGTTTTTACCTCAGGAAGGTTTTGTTTTACCTTTGTAAAACCTTTATTGACTTTGCCCTCTTTTGTCGTGTTCATTGTATTTCAATTAAGGCCAAATAGTTTTAACTCCTGACTGTAAGGAAGAAAAAGATGTTCTTTTCCTCTTAGCCAGCTGGGGGACATGTCCGTGTTTGTTTGACAGGCTGAGCCATGGCAGGAGACTGAGACACAAAGGAAACAAACTTAATGTAGCCCACACGTGATGGGCAAACAGGGTTTTGTTAGCTGCGTGACTGAGGAGTTGAGACCACAGCAGCATGTAAACGAACCAAAGTGGCACTTACAGGTACATTTATGTGCTGTTTAGTGTGACTCACAGGAAGTAGGCTCTCGGTATGAGTCTGTCATTGGCTGACTAGTTCAGTCAGCATTCTCCTCCCCTTCAGTGTGCTACCATTTTCATAGTCCCTGTCGCTATGGGAAACACCAGACTAGCATTGGTCAATTCGCTATCTAGCGTTAGCTGTTGATCAAAGGTGTAGGACAAGATGTGTGTTCATGTTTGTAAGTTCGATAAGAAAGGACACTTTAGCAGCAAAGCTAACGTTGTTCAAAGTCTGTGGCTCTTGTGTAGCACCCTGCTGTCTGGCTCAAGTGTTCACACCGTCCTTGACAAATGGCTAATGTGACTGCATTTACTTTACAGTGAAGAGGAAACTGAACTTTTCACCTCAATATCAACAGCACCCGTACAGTCTCATTTTATATTCTCAGTTTAGTTGGTCCACTGAAGCTTTAGTAGCCTAACTGCTGAATGCACTGTATCTGTTTGTGCAAAATGTTCTCCGAGATTCTGCTCCAGTTTGCCTTCAAGCCTGACTCAGTTCACGTTCAAGTGGCTTTTCAGGTGCCTCCTCAGGTGGTTCAGACAGGTGTAGGTCTTGGGACAGATCTGGCAGTGGTACAGTCTCACCCCTGAGTGGCTCAGCATGTGCTGCTTCAGCACACTTCCATCAGAGAAGGCTTTCCCACACTGAGAGCAGACATTACTGCTTTCTGACAAGATTTGATTGGCGGTGTGGAAACAAGTTCACAGTCTACACTGACGGATAACTACTAATATTCCCACAAATTAATAGTGATGAATAAATTATAATAGAAATGTATACATTTCTCCTATATGTTATCAATTCTCTTTTCAAAGGAGAACACAGAGCAGATATGCGCATGTAACAGAAAAGAAAAGCAGCTTCATTTCAGCTGGACTTTAAAAGCCACAAATCTTCCCACCTGGCTACTGTTGAGTCATTGCAAATGTATTCCAGATGAATATTTGGCAGGTATACTGTGGCGATTTTGTGCTACGGGGGTGTACATTTCTTAACTTATTATCCCTTTAAAAGAAGTATGAGAGCTCTCACATCCTTTCCTGCACACACACCGGCATCCACTTAAGGACAGACACACACAAATGCATGCAAATTAGCATACTCATGCACACATCAGTTATTCTGCACACAGACACAAACGCACACACACACTCTCACACTTTCATACACACACGACAGCAACTAATTAGTCTTTGTCTCCCTGGTTTTGTGTATTATCACTAATGTCGGGGCTCGGGGCGTTGTTCTGCGAGCTCAGCAACTTTTCTCGCTGCATCAAACCCCCAGAGTTTCCAGGCAGAGGAAAAACATAAAAATATTATCTGTTGTGCTGCAAACAATATGAGTCACAAGAGCCACAATAAGGCAGCTGAGGGAGTAATCATTGATGCTCGAGCAGGGAAGGTAAAATTACAACAATTTTAGAAGGAAAATATTATTCAGCATTTGCAAATGAAGTCACAACAAGATAGTCAGACATTGTTCGCTGAGCTTATAGAGGCAGGATTTACGTGCTGGATGGCATTAAATGTAATTTTTTTCATTCTAGAGAGGTTCCCTCCTCGGGTGTTTGGAGGTGCAAAAGGAGCTATAGATGGGAGATGAACAGAAAGTAGAAACAATAATACTATACAGTCTAACAGGAGGATCTTAGTAAGTCCAAGGAGAAGTAAGTTCATGAAAAACACAGCAGTTCTAAAGGAGCCAGGTGGAGTTAGAGTTTGGCCGGCAGCTAGGAGGAACTAGGGGTGAGATAGCTTGAAAGATAGTGGACAGCCCCTCTTTTAAACGCAGCAAACAGGTAAACGACAGAACTCTTGGACCCTGACAGTCTGTAAACACCATCAAGACGACTCAAGCAAGAGAATACCACACTGAAATTATGCTTGATTACAACAAAATCCCCAAAGCACATGTATTTCTATTCACTGAGGGACATGGGGTTACACTGTAAAGGACAAAATTAATAATTTCAATCATGAAAGTTATTTTTCTGTTGTATTTTTGGGTTTATGTATGGTGAGGTTACAGTGGCTTTGGTGTTCTTGGTTGTGTCCTCTGACCATGTTTTAAAAGTCAGGATTGATAATTTGTCAGTTATTGTTTTGATTATTTCCCCTTATTGTCAAGATTATTTGTGATCCTTTGTTTTACGAATGTTTGGGGAAGTTTCAATGAGCTAAACTCTGAAGGAATGTGACTCATTTTAAAATGGAAAAAAAAGTGTTTCTTTTAAGTACAGTAACTGATATATAGTACTTGATGTACCTCCTCACCCCTCTCATCCTCATGTCCATGCTAAATGAATTAATAAATGTTTGTGTGTGTGTGTGTGTGTGTGTGTGTGTGCGTGTGTGTGTGTGTGTGTATGTATGTGTGTGTGTATGCGTGTGTGTATGTGTATGTGTGTGTTCAGTAGCTCTCTCAACAGGAAGCAGTCTCGACGGCGCGATGAGAAGCTCCTTCCACCTCTCCTGTCCCCCCTCTCTGACGATCCCCCTCGTAAACGAACGAACGACAGCAGTTCCTCTTTCGGCCAGGAGGGCGGCGCCGCTGGGATTCTGCCCTGCTCCACCTCTTCTACTTCCACTTCCTCTTCCTCACACAGACACAGGAGAGGCGAAGGCAAGGCGTCCTCACATGTGAGAAATGGCAGTGTAAGTGCTCAGGAACACTTTTAAATGTCACCATTTATGCAAGCAAGTATGTCCTTATTCAAATGATAACAGAACGTTTTCAAGAGAAAGGACTGATGATAACTCGGACCTAAATGTAATGCACGTCCCTCTGGTAGATTTTTGGATGCACTGCTTCATTGTCCACACTCTGGTACACAGTATGTTTGAGTGATAGTAGGCTAGTGGCATTATCTTCTTAGTGCAAAATTGAGTTGCACACCTGACACTGTTCCAAAAATAACCCGAGTTAATGGCATGCCATTTTTAAAACGTGTGAATCTACAGCGGGACACAGATCTCCACTGATGCGAGGCATGTTTCCTCACTTGAAATTTGTCTGAGTTTCAGGAGCCAAAATCACTCAAATATCTTAGAGTGCTTTGTTTTATGGTAGCAGGTAATTCAGTACATTCAATAAAAAAACAACTCCAAGTCGATCACTAACTGTAGAAGTTAGTATTTCTAACATGACATAAGTACATTTAAAGAAAGCATTCATGATTGTCTCATTCTTTCAACTCCTTCTCACAGCAGTGACAGCACGACTGCTAATTCAGCATCACTGTGAACAAGACACAACAATAAAACTGAAGTGGCAGGTTGATGAAAGCCACATATTGTAATACTAATTAATACTATTATATCCATGGATTGAATGCCTTCTCTACAACAGGAAATGGAGCTCCACGGCGAGAAGCCCAGTGGAGACGGTTACCATGCCAACGGACAGTCAGACTCGGAGGCGTGGTCGGAACCTGTGACGGAATCGGCTGAACCTCGCAGGCCAAGGCTGTCGTTTAGCGACACGTATGTAGAAATACAGTATGTTCCATATACATCAACATGAACAAACTACTCATGTCAGCATTGTAACATTGGTAAGTCATTACCAGAGTGATGTTGACGCATTAGTTGTGGAAATTTACTGGGATGTGCTCTTAGTTGATGCTTGATCTCCTTGTGAGGTCTGTTCAGCAGCATGATTTATAGATATGTCTCATTCTAATCATCATGGTTGTTCATCAGACCTTGCAGACTGTGTGTAATTCTTTTGATTCTTCTATCAATAATTCCCAACATTTCCTTTGTTGGGAGTTTCCTCTTTACATGGAAGTGTGTCCTGTAGAAATGTTTGATGTATGTTGTTTCTTCATCTAAAGATTCTTATTATTTATGGGTCTCCTCTCTCAGCTGAGACGAGTAATGTATTCATGTAAGGCAGACACTTCTTTCAATGCCACAGCAAAAGGACAGTCACACATAATAGGATGTCGTATTTTTTTAATTAAAAATAAAGACAGTGCAGAAAGAGTCACTGAACACAAACCAACACAGTTCATGGCATTTAAACACATGGTACTGAAATGTATTGTACTTTTGACAACATTATTCTACATTTTTTTCTAATATAAGCACTTAAAATTTTCCATTTCTGGTAGACAGTGCGAGTAAGTCTCCTGCAATCTCCACCACTAATTTATAGTAATGCATTGTCAAAGCATTATTTGGATCCAACTCAGGTCCTGGTTTGGGCCACAGATAAAAGGATTGAATGGTCCCATGGGACTCTAACACATTCTCCTGTCTGTCTTATAACTCATCTAATTTGAGGCCTGATACCTCTTCATGCTGTATGTTGGATGTTTTAAAACAGTAGTCCAAAGGAGGGCCTATGACTGTGCTGTAGGTGGGGGAGATATCTGTAACTCCCTCACCACTGGTCCAGTTGTGTTGAAATCTGGAAAGATGATGGATCTTGTTGCTTATTTGTCCCAAAGGCCCCTGCATTATTCATGAAACAGCATGTTTTGTTGTTGTACTAAGGGTACACTAAGCCTGAGGTATGTATACCAAAGCAGGCTACTGTATATAACTCACTGCAAGCTACTCACAGCCAGTGATTATGTAAATCACTCCAACATGCAGCTTTTTTTACTTTTTGTTTAATGACGTGTCAGCACTAACATGCTATTTATGTTCTGCAAACGTGCTGTTTATGCTCTTCTTTCACTGCTGTTCCCAGAGTCCACAGTGCAGACTACTACATGCAGGAGGCCAAAAGACTGAAGCACAAGGCTGATGCTTTGGTGAGATGTTCCACAACTCTGTCTGCAATCACTGAAAAATACACAGTTATACACACACACACACACACACACACACACACACACACACACATTTACACCTCCATACTCTTGCATATACAGGAAGCAAAGAGAAAGTCGGCAGATACACACAGAAAATGATTTGAAACCACACAATGTTAAAATCCAAACGCCTCACTGTAATTATGTGTGTACTCACACAGAACTGTGTGTCATTGCTCATGTGTGTGCACAGTGAGTCTCCAAAGAATGAAAATCATATCAAGGACTGTACTGTATAATTTGTGTTATTTATTGCAACATTTGTCTCCAAGGGAACATTGCATTCAAGGACTGATGATGTCTGCAAGATTATACAATATCAAAAGAATTATCTGATCCCCCAGAACAATGAAATGAGATTTATTTAACTTGTTATTTATCTAATGTTTACACGTTGTTTCCTCATATTTATCTGGGGATTTGCATCTTAGCAGGAGATTATTCAAAGAGAAGACTGTGCGTCTGCCACAATACCGTGAAGACACTGCCTCTTCTGTCTCCATCTTATTCATGTCTTCTCTCTCTCTGTCTATGCTCTTTTCACTTTTCTCATTGCCACATTTCCTCTTCTTCTTCTCTGTCTGCCTTTTTTCTTTCTTCCTCTCCTCTGTCTGTAGATGGACAAATTCGGTAAAGCAGTGAACTACGCAGACGGCGCCCTCTCCTTCATAGAGTGTGGAAATGCTATGGAGCGAGATCCGCTCGAGGCCAAATCACCCTATACCATGTACTCTGAGACTGTCGAGCTAATCAGGTACTGTGTGGAAGGAGAGACAGACATGGCATTATCAAGTGAAATGAAGGCACTTCATTTTATAAGACTATAGTGTCTTCATGATTTTGTAGAATGAAACTGATAATTCACGTGTTTTCTATGTATGTACATATATACACTGTACATATATATATATACTGTGTAAAGACATGTCACAGATACTTTGAATAGCTGAGGTAATGTCTGTCTAACATCTATTAACAATACTGTAGAGACATGGCAGAATGTTTTACACAACAGTAAAACAGAAAGCAAAGTTGAATATATTTTCCACAGCAGCCACAGCATTTACACTGGACTTAATGCAGACGTGAAAGAGAGAGAGACAGTGTGTGTGTGCTTTTGTGGGTCTCTGTTATAACAAAAAGCCAGAACCACATCACTGCCTCGTAGTGAAATATACATTAAAATGCATGCATGGCGCTCAGAGCATCAGTGAGGAATGATAATGTTACTCTGTGTGGACTGTGGACTCCTGCTAATGAGCTGCTGTATCTGGCTGGACTGAGCTCAGTCTGCAGAGCTCTGGCTGACAGAATGACTTGAGATGGATCACAAACTGATGGAAAGTTGCTTGTGTTATTTTTGGGTCATTTTGATTGAGAGACACTTAAGATTCATGTTTTGGCTTGACTGAAAAAACCTCACGCTTGTTGTGACTGTATCGACAACCATTGCTCCGTTAAAGGAAATAATAATAGACTGAATGCATGCTAATAAAAAATAAGCAGCAAACAAAGGAGAACCTTTCTATGATGAACTGATGATTTCTGTAATGCTTGATCTGGGTACAGCAGCACCCTCAGCACCCTCATTCCCTATGACCTTGGATAGCTGAGCCCTCTCTGTCCAAAGAGACCTCTTTATTCAGTGCATGAGCGGCTCAGTTGACCCTGCAAAAAATCCTGTTTGTATAAATTGTAAGTTTTATAGCTGTCAATTACAGGGAAGCATTCTGTTCAACAAACTGGAAAAAATAACCACTCTACCCAACTATGCAGCTGTTATTTACTGATTCTTTCCTAAAAACATTAAATGAATGGCTGCTTACCTTGTGTGATGTCTCAGAACATTGTGTCTATTTCTCTATAATTGCTACCAAACCTTTCAAGAAATATTACCCAGGATTCATACATGAAAAATTACACTCTCTTATCAGTCCAGCCAATTAGCTTGAATAATATTCTGTGGTTGCAAACTTATTGGTCACCTCTCTGCCCACAGAAAATGACAAATCAAACCGTGAGCTTTTGAATACGAACTAAATCCTAATGAGCAGGAGGCCGGTGCTATATTCAGAAATGTCTGGACGCTCCGACATGTTTTTTTTCGCCTTTTTTGTCCAAAGTCTCACAGACCTGCAGGGTTGCTAATGAGCCTAGTTTAACAAGTGTCGCTTTGCAGGATCTCTGCTGTTTTTCAGCCTTTCAGAGCTGCCAGTGTGTAAAGTCACTAAGTGCAACTTTGCGAGAGCAAACTGAGAGTAACAAATGAGTGCTGCCTCTGAAAGCAGGCGGGCTGTGACAACAGGTTGATGTAGTGGGGGAGTGTCTTTTACCTGAAGGACTCAGGTTCAAGCTGGGCCTGTTTGCGCTCATCCATCCTGCCGAAGCATCCTTGAGCAAGACACTGAACCCTCACCAGCTGCAGGGCTGCTGATCTGTGACTCTGGCCTTTGACTTCCCTGGGGAGGGAGCAGATGAAAAGCATAAAGGTGGAACTCCTCTGCTCTGATTCACCTGTCACTGCTGAGTTTTATTTTGACTGATTAGCCACCTCGCTAAGCTAACGGACAGGGTCGCTGAGGGCAGGAGGCAACAGCTGACCCCTACAGCATTTCTTTAAATGCCTAATCAATAACCACAGAGAAGTGCATCCTTCCACTGGGGCAGATAAAGCTGACCTGTAGCTTGTCTTGCTTGAGGGCACTTCAGCAGGACGGATGCTGGCTGTCAGTGAGCTGAAGGAGTTAATGACGAACTGACGTGCAGCTGTTTTATATTCTTTATGTTCAGAAAGGGCTGCTCCTTGGATGATTTTAACCTTGATTTTCTAATTAAAATGAACCTTGAGCATACATAAACGAATTCACTATCATGAGAAAAGTGAAGTGTGTTTTCATTTCACGTCCACACATCACCGGAACTGTCAGCAGATGAGTAATGAGTGCCATCCCCTGCAGGTATGCCATGAGGTTGAAGAACTTCACCAGCCATTCAGCCACCGTCGCTGAGAAGAAACTCGCCGTGTTGTGGTATGATTCTCTTTGTGTGTGTGTGTGTGTGTGTGTGTGTGTGTGTGTGTGTGTGTGTGTGTGTGTGTGTGTGCGCGCGCATGTATATTTAATCATTCAGTCAACTGTTAAACAGTGGTAGTCTCACCTATAACCTTTAGCTCCTCACAGTGCTTGGTATAAATGTTGCCTTCTCTACTGCCGGCTGAATGCTGGTGGAGAAACGCTGAAATCTTAATTTACTTTTGGCCTAAAAATATGCAAATGTCAACGTTTAGGGCCTTATGCAAGAGCATCTTCCCAGAGTGTTGCAAGTTTGGTTCATAAAATTCATTTAACTGCACAAACAATTTATCCATTTCAATCTGATGAATTCCATCTAGCTGAATAGTTGCAAGTTAATGAGACGTGATCATTAGCATAATCAATACTCACATGTGTATATAAATACAATATAAGGCTACTGATGCCGCTCTATTAGTGGATACGTTTTATTTACAGAAACACAGAGGTTTGTACGGAGGTTTCATCTGCCATTTAATGTTTTTGTTTCCATAGTAACCGCTGTCTGTCTCTGCTGTATCTGAGGATGTTCCATCTGAAGAAAGACCACGCTGTCAAGTACTCACGGTCGCTCATGGAGTACTTCAAGGTAACGCACACACACTGGGACGTGGACTTCATTTCCTTCCACTCTCACTCATTTTCTCCCTCTGTAGTTGGAAAACATGAAAAACTAATTACAATCCCTCAAATACATTTCATAATCATTTTCATGGTGCCTGTGCATTAATTTTGCATGACGTTATTAAAATCCATTCTTTCTCTTTGATATTAATGTATTAATTAGCTCCATCAATCATCACAGTGGATTGTTAGGGTTTAATGTGCTTGTTTTGATTAATTATGTTTAGTTTAATTAATTACTGAGGATGTCATTATCACAGTGCTGCATTTGCATTGATGGGATTGGATTTCTGTGTAGGGACTGACTGGGGGGTTTAGCTGTGTATGTGTGCACAGGCTGTGTACATACAGTATGTGTTGACAGAAAGAAAAAAAAATAACTGAGCTCAGTCACAGCAATTCATTTTAAACAGCAGAAAAACAGTCTCACCAGTTCTGTAATATACTTATCCACATGACACATTAATGTGGATTTTAAGGGCTTGTCACTGAGTAACATTACACGTTTTAATGTTCAGAAATTACACTTACTGTATGGGGCAAATTGGTGGCTCAGTGGGGTTCAGCTCATGTTATATTAATGTTATTATATTTTAGCCATTTAGCTAATGCTTTTGTCTCCAGTGTTTTTTTTTTTTCTCTGATTAAATGAAGGGTTTAAATCTAAAACATACAGCAAAAGATGTAAATCACTCCGTATTATAACTTAGTGTATTATCAAAAAAATATATTTAGAGGTTCTAAGTTAATCCAGTCAGTTGAGTTTTCATGCCATGTTTTAGCACTTTATTTTTGGGGCTTTTGTACAGATTTAACACAATAAGATATATATGTATTATTTACTGAACTTTAGAGATGCTGGTCGGTAGATTTTGTTAACCTTAGACAGAGCTAAGCTAAGCGTCTCAGGGCTGTAGCTTCACATTTCACGGACACAAAAACTAAAAAACATGTAAAACATGACTTGCACGTTATTTCCACGTTAGTGCATACTGTAAACCATTAAAAACAAGTTCTATTAAATTTGTCTTTTTGTGACCCAGAATTCAGCCAAGAGTTCCCACCAAGCACCCTCTCCCTGGAGGACCAATGGGAAGTGAGTATACAAACACATGCAGGATCACCCCCGCCATTCACATAGATAATGTAGAATTTATAATTCACTGAAGCTTTGCTGCAAAATACCTTTCTGACAGCCACTTCTGCAAACAAACCCCTCAGGAAGCAAATAAAGGGATTGATTTGTTGTAGATGTGAGGAGGAGACGACTGGAGGGGCTACAGAGTGCCGGGTGAGAAGGAGTGATGATAGATGGAGGAGGAGAGGGGTGGAGGAGCTGTGGATGTGAAGCTAATGAGCTTGGACAGCTCTTACACTGCACAACAGCAGAACTGGAGCTGTGTGTGTGTGTGTGTGTGTGTGTGTGTGTGTGTGTGTGTGTGTGTGTGTGTGTGTGTGTGTGTGTGTGTGTGTGCGCGCGTGTGTGGCTCTGAATCAGGCACAAGTTGTTGGGTCAGCGAAGGTCAAGGCCACATCACAGACATTACATCATGGCCAGAGCCACATACCCAGCTGTGCAAGGCATGGGGAGCAGTTTGTAGTCACATGACTGATGTCACTGTACAGTGAATGTCAGAAACGCTACAAAACCTCACATTTTTAACACTTTTTATAGTCATCAGGCCTGAAACGATTACTTCTTTAATTGGATTTGATTGCAAAGTGTTTTGGTTCAGTCTCAAGCTCTCATCAGTGTTGTTTGTAGCCACAGCAGACAGCTGTTTTCACTACAAAAGCTCTGATGAACCAACTGCACACAACCTGCACAGCAATAAACTGCAAACACACCAGGTTGGCGACTAGCTGGTGAATACAAAGTGCTAAAAGGAGATATGATATTGAACTTGCATTCACCAGAAACATGACCGCATAATAATGCCACTATTACTCCATAAATGCATTTTCTATTAAACCTGTTGCTTCCTGTCACAAACATGGTGCTTTGTATTCCTTCTACGACATCTTTTACTTTCCATGTTGTATTTTGCTGACAAGGATAAATATGTTATTTTCACCCATCAGCCTCTCATCTCTCATCCACTTCAAATTCTGTATGTGCTCATACAAAGAATGCTTTTCCAGTTTTGTGCTGTCAAGCAGATTTTTCTCCCAGTCCAACCTTGTAATACACAATCTAAAATGCAGTAAAGAGACAATAAAAGTCCAGAAGTTGGCAACCTTTCATTATTATCATTTTCACAGTAAACATAGAAAACATTTGAAAATTAATGGAGTACTGACTGGTTTATGTTGTAATGCTATATGTGTTTGATTTAAAAAGTAATTTTGCCCTGTCTAATAAGGTGGCTTACCCTATCAGCTAGCGGTGACAACATGCTTTTTCTGCACCCTGTGCAGCTGTGACGTACTGTGCTATAGTACCAAGCTACACCACAGGTTCATCTGACACCTGACCAACATGACGGCTGGGCGTGGTCAGTGGTGCAACAGACATACTTTTTAATCCATAGAGGCCGATGCATCTGTATTTTTTCCTTCTTCCAAAGTCTAATGTGCCTTATCTTTAAAAATAGAAAAGTAATGAAGGCAGTATTTGGCAGACGAATCTTTGACACCAGCAAGTCTGTTTCGAAAATATGTAACAACTAACACTTGGCTGATAGACTTTAGTGCACACTTCCCTCTTCAGTTGCCATTGAATAAGTCCAAAGCCATTCCAGCATACATTCATCCTGTTTAATTCTCATGGTGTCACTGGGACTCACTGCTTCTTGGTATCCTCCAGGGTCAATGGGACTCCATCTCCTCTCTCACTCAGTCCCTCCCCAGCCAGCAGCGGAGGTGGAGGTGGAGGTGGAGGAGCAGGAGGAGGATCTGGAGGTGCCCCCGGCTCGTCAGGAAGTGTGGCTATTCCCCAACGGATTCACCACATGGCTGCCAGTCACGTTAACATCACCAATAATATCCTGCGGAGCTATGAGCACTGGGAGACTGCTGACAGACTGGCCACTGACAGCCAAGGTAGGACTACGACTGACAAATGACTATGTTCAGATCAATTTCTAAATATTATTTTTGATAAATGTTTTTTTGCTGTGGTGTTTTTACTCAACACAAAGATCTGTTAATGAACTTTCACTGGTTCAGCCATTTTCTTCCACAGTGCATGTCACTGCTTATACTGTACTAAACTGCTGTTCCCTGCTTTGTCAGTGCTTTGAAAACATGTGAAAGCTTTTAAAACTGGCTGTTTGGCCGTTCACAAAGAGTAGTAAGGCATATATTAAAGTCTAAAGAAATGCTGTTGATTTGTATCACCAAGTATGAAAAAGAACAAGTGACAGTTTGCAAGGTTAAACCAGTTTGAAAATGTGTAGAAGCAAACATAATATACAGAACAGTCACTAATAAACACTGTGAAATATATCATTCTTTTGACAGGGATAGGAATTACTAGTGAGAGAGTTTTTCTCACATGTTTAGTAGTGGAGTTAAACATGAAAGAGTACCTGCTTATCTAGCTCCATTCGTCTTAGAAATAGTAGTTCTATCAGAAACCTCTCCACACTATTCTTTGGTTTAATGCAATTTAAAGTGTCCTTGAATCCTATGTTCACCTAACAAAGAGCAGAAACTCAACCCAGCCTTATATCTATGTTGTATCTGCTCAGGCTAAATTCCAGTGGCTGGCCCAACTGGCCCAACTGGCTTGTTGTTCAACCACCATCACTGGCTCCACTAGACGAACCAATAGCTGCCAGTTAATTGCACTGAATTCCCTTGAACTGTCTTATCAAAGAAAAGAACATGGTATTAAAATGAATTTGAGTGTGAGTTGTCAGTGTGCAGGGAAGTACAAAGTCATCAGGTGGGCACCCTCTTAATAATAACTGTTTTGTTGAGTTGCACCCACAACACAGAGAAGGTCAACAGTGTGTTCCTGTTTCCGTGAAACAGCCCCCTCTTTACCTGCAGCCACAGAATCAACGCAGCCCTCTGTAGCAAGTTATATTCACTTCTGTCTATGATATTACCAGCTAATATCTGCAGCTAACAGTATGCTAGCTATCCACAACCAGCTACCATACAAGCATGTTGCTATCATTAGCAGCATGCTGCTGATGCAACAGCCAAACAACCATCCTTTTCTGCCATGTTTATTTAACTAGCATGCTAACAACATGTCAAGCGCACCATCATGTTGCCTCAGCGAGCAAATAAGCCAAACAATGTGTTAAGCTAACTAGCATGCTAACAGAATGTCAGTTAACCATCATTCTGCCTGGGCCACCAAATAAACAAATCAGCATGTTAAGCTAATTAGTATGCTAAGCTAACCCTCATGTTGCCTAAGTGAGCAAATAAGCCAAACAATGTGTTAAGCTCACTATCATGGTAACAGTATATCCAGCTCACCATCTTTCTGCAAACCAATCAACATGTTAAGCTAATTAGCATGTTAAGCTAACCCTCATGCTGCCTAACCCACCAAGTAAAACATGCAACAGTATGTCCAGCTAACCATCTTTCTGCCTGAGTCACCAAATAAACCACCATACTAAGCTAATTAACATTTTAAGATGACTATCATGCTGCCTGCAGTTATAGGTTTAAACTTACGGTTGAATTTTCATGATAAAAGTGCTTTTACTTAGATGTCAGCTCAATCAAGAGACAGCAAACCAAGAGTATGGGTGAATGACTGACCTGATTTTGCCTCTTAATACCCACAGCACCATCAGAAAAAAACACCCAAACTATATTCACATGTATCATTTCAGCACAAGCAGCAGCAGATAGAGTAACCTTCAGCATCTCTCTCTCTCTCTCTCTCTCTCTCTCTCTCCCACCTGTAGAGTTCTTCCAGGAGCTGGACTCAGTAATGGAGCCTTTGAGTCAGCAGAGCAGCATGACTGAGCTGGTCCGATACATCAGACAGGGACTGCACTGGCTCCGCATAGAAGCTCACCTGCTGTAAGGACTGGACTGGAGCCAAAATATACACGAAAAAAAGGGGGGGCTGGGAGCTAGAACTGGGATAACAAGTGAGATAAGACTCCAGACGATGCTTCAGTTACCACTGGGATCCTTCAAATGACCCGACACCTCCCACGCTAATGTAAAGGCATGGACTGGGTGGATAAATTGGGCTGAAATTCACCTGCAATTAGGCCTGAACAGAAAATAAGTTTGGGAAGTTCAGCAGTGAATCACACAATACAAATTAGCATATTGCAGCTGTATGTAAGTGCAGGCTGCTTAAATTCCCAAAGGGGCTACAGATGTTACAAACCTCCCCGTGTCCCTGAATAGAAATAAGAAGCAGAGAGGAAAGGTAAAAAGTATTTTTACTAAGACAGGACCGTTTTCAAAAAGATATGTGAGAGGCTGATGTGATTAAGGAGGCTGAAGGTAAGGAAGGAGCTCAACAGAGGCTCATCTGCTCCAGCAGTGGCCTAGAAACGTGTCTGTGATTGGGACGAGAATTAAAGCCCTCAGGCTGATATCGATCCAAGTGGAGTAGTGGTCCAATCCATTAGATAAAGACCATACTGGTAAAGGGAAGGTGCTCAGCTGCAACCACTAGAGCTGAACTGATAGAGGCTGAAGTTAGTCCTCCACTTTCATTTCAATTCAGACGCTAGAGGCTGCTTCCTTGTTGCGTATTCCTTCAGTAATTTAACAACATAGTCATTAGTCACAGGAATATCAAATGACTGAAATGGCTGTAAAGTAGTCCATTCTGGTTAACAAGTCGGTCAAATTTTACATTTTTAAAGTTGTAATGACTAAGAATTTAATCACATCAAACTTAATATTTGTAACTATTCATGGCCTGCATTATTCTGCTGCAGCCATTAAATGGATTTACACTTGTTAGTTAGCTGTAGTTTGCATTGTCAGTGGTGGAGTTCGCCATTCCTGCACTGGATTCAAATAATGTACACATGCGCTACTAGGGATCAGTATTATTGAGATGTTTTTAGCATTACTACCACAGGTGTGACAAAACCAATCAGATGTGAAGTCTTAAGGGTTATAACTTTAAATCTGTTTTTTCCTCTTAATTCTCGATTATCTTCTGATTGTTATCAAGAAGAAATCAGGTTATTCAAGTTCATTCCAATGCCCCCACCTCTTTGAAAGCGTTACATACTGATGTGATTCTTCAGTTTTGGTACCAAATACCAAACTAATCTACAAAGAAATAAAATTATTTTTTCATGTTCAGACATGTGATGCCAGCTTTTCATACTTGACAGTTTGTGACTTCAGTTATGCCTGTGAGTATCAGGACAGCCTCAGTTTGTCACAGTTGCCATCAAGAGACTCACATGTGATTTGGATCAGCGGTTTGTTTAAATGGAAGCTGTAAGATCTCAGATGTGGAGGCTCTCAGAACAATCCAATCAAGATAAACCTAACATTAAGATGTGTCAAACAAGACTGAGGATTACAAGAACTGGTCGAGTTGCAGTCTGGGGAGTTAACAGCTCAGCAGAACAAGCACTCAATTCAGTGGTCCTACAAATGAGGGCTTTCATCCATCAGTGAAAGTATTTGTCTGGTTCTTCTCTGACTGGTTATGGGCTTTGAAGAAATTCCGCTCAGTTCTATTTCCCCCAGCAACCCACCCACTAAGGTGTCAGACACTTACAGGGGGAAGAAACTACAAGATTCAGTATGATTTGGCTCTAATTAAGCCCCCACCCATGTGCAGATCAAGTAAGCAGGGTGGAAATCTCACATCGGCTTTTCTGCCCTGATGTCAAAAACCCTGTGCATCTGCAGTGACTTTGTACAGCACTTAATGAGACCAAATCATCTGCTGGATGTGTTGTAGTCGTTCCCCAGCATTTGTCGTGTTGTGTTGTTAGTGTGTAAACGTGTACAGCTGATTGTCAAGTCTATTTAAATCATTACCTGACTGGACAATAATGATGTTTGTGTACCATAATGTACAGACTGTGACTCCTGAAAACAGTGTTTGTTTTTTAGTGTCTTGTGAATGATTCAATGTGGATGAATGAGGAGGTGAAACAACAAAATTGGGTATCTATATATGTGTGTGTGTGTGTGTGTGTGTGTGTGTGTGTGTGTGAGAGAGAGAGAGAGAGAGATTGTGTGTGTCCATGCAGAGGCTATGGCTGCATTTACACTGCACCAAACACAATCGGATTTTTAACCCTTTGTGGCACATGGAAACAAATCGAGAGCCTTTTGCATCCATGTGGTGTCTCTCTGTTTTCACATGTGCTGTCAAGACTTAAAATCTCGATTTTTTTTTCATGGTCTTTGTAAATCCAGCACATCAAGCATGAATTTTTAAGTTTTGGATCATTTGACCATCGCTGAATGTGTATGGAAGACAATGCGGATGTGAAAAGTAATTTTCACTTTGACAAAAAAAGAAACTCAAGTGCCTCTATTTGTGTCCAGTGGGAATTGCTCTATTTATTTAAGAACAAAGAATTAATCTAAATGATTTTCCATACCATATTGGTATAAATATGAGATTGTTTTTCGTAAAATCAAATGTTTCCACAAGCTTTTTACTGGCGTTTATGATGACACCAGGGTTTGGCTTTAAGAAAAATGTGTGATTTAACGTGTCAAATTTGCATCAGTTGCTGTTTTTTTTTTCTTTTTTCATGATGATTTGAGCAAGTATGGGTTTGTCTGAAATGCCTGACAATTTTAAACCATCGCATGCAATAAATGATAGCTTCAGACCAAGAACTACTTGTGTCCATTTTGAAAAAGAAAAAAAAAAAGTAGCCAGTGTAGTTATTGTCACATAGTCATTTACAGTGTGAATGTTCTACATCACCTGAAAACACAGAGCCTCTTCAAACACTAAAGCTAACAGTCCGTTCAAGAACATCAAGTCACTTAACAGGAAAAGTTCAGCATTTTAGGAAATGTGCTTATTCACCGTCAGAGTAAGATGAAAACTCTCATGTTCGTATGCTAAATATGAACCACCAGATATTTAGCTCAGCTCAGACCAGGAACATCGGGAAAATGGCTCACTTGGTTTTGTCCAACAGTGGCAAAATCTCCCTACTAGCACCTCCAAAGCTCACTGATTATCATGTTGTATCTAGTTTGTTTTAGGGCTGGATGATACATCCAATGAATTGGGTCTTTTTTTTTTTTTGTACAATGTGTAAAATGCTGCTTTGTGACAATCAAGTTATTACAACCTGCACAAAAAAGTAACATTCAGTCAAAAAGTAACATAGATGTTAGCTGCTACATAAGCTGTTAGTCACGATAGTCTCGTAACCTGTCGTCTCGATATGACGGTCACATTACAAGAGGAACAGACTGAAAAAAAACTGCTTAAGCCTCACAGTGTAGCAGTATGGGATAACCTGTGTCTTTTGAATATGTTTGCGGTACTTTCTAACATTAGGACAAGCTAACCGTTTCCCTCTGTTTCCACTGTTTGTGCTAAGCTAAGCTAACTGCGACATATTTAGCACAGAGCCATGAGAGTGCAAACTGTCAGCAAGACAGTGAATAGACATAGTTCCCAAAATGTCAAACTGTTCCTCTAAAATGGACTCGTGGTTCTTTATCTGAAAGCCTGACATGTTTACGAGTGAACATTTTGGATAACAGTCCCAACCTTTATTCCCTGTGGTTTAACAAAACTGCCTTTTAAAGGTTTGTTTTTTGTTTTTTGTTTTTTCCTTTTTTTTTTTTTATTATTTGAGGTCATGAAGCCAAATTGTCCCAATGAGCCAATGAATTTCTATAACAGCCAACAAACAAAACCCACAAACTGTTTCTGTTTGACCTCAGTCATTTCAGGTCAATAGTTGATCCACAGTGTTGCTCAGTCCAATTCAATGATGTTCGATGTTGTTTTGTTTTATGGTGAAACAGTGATGTTACTATATGGTTATTGTTAATTTCACACAATGGTCCTTATTTAATTATATGCAGCGGTACGATATACTTATACAATAATATGCTGTAAAATGTCAAAAATATTGCATTGGTGACATCATGGGAAGCATCAGTTTCATCCCACTATGCTACATGTCACATGATGGTTATGATAAATGTTGAATTCATGCAACGGTTCATTTGACTATATGCAATGTTAATATGTCGGTATGTCCTAAAACATTTCAGAGACAGACTGCCTCAGCATGGCCTTTTATTCTGCTGACATCTTATTCAACATCTTATTAGCTCCTGTTACATTATCACAGTTGTCATCTTGTTTATCAAAAGCAGCAGTGACAGAAACAACGTCTCCGCTGTGGCGATTACAGTAGAGAGCTAAACAGACTGATTTCTTTTTTTGACAGCAGATGGTTACCGATAATACATTGATAATCTCTCCGGTTTTGATGAGTGTCTCTAATATTTGTTTGCACTTCAGAAAATCACAGATACACTTTAAATGCTTTGGAAATTTCCAAAATTGCCTCATACAGTAAGTGAACTAGCAGTATTTATAAGGACAATTTTTTTTTTCTGCTCAAATTCCTGTAATCTACCAAGCTGCTTTTTTTGTTTTTCTTTTTTTCATTTGATTTTCCTCAGTTGTACTGTCGGGGGTGATGCAACAGTGTTAGAAACAAGTATTTGAAATTAGTCTCTATTTATCCAATAAGTATATGTTCTGGTCACCTGAGGGGCCATAATATGCTCTTGCTATCGCACAGGTCAGTTTCAGAGAAAAACTCCTAACATGTTACATCATGTTGTCTAATTTATGCTGCATTACTAAGTAGTAGCCATCACAAGTCCCTTTCAAATTAGTAAAACCTACTGATATCGTAGAAGAATTCATATCTTCAGCTGTAACAGAATATACCGCATAAACCAACCAGTCTTCTGTATATCTGTGTTTGTTTATTGTGCAGTACAATACACTTACAGGAATAGTTCTACATTTTGGGAAATACAGCTACGCACTTTCTTTTCAACAGTTAGACAAGAAAATCGATACCACTCTCGAGTCTGATTGTAAAGCACGGACCATGAACTTGGAGGCCATTAGCTTAGCTTAGCCTGTTTGTTAAGCTTATCTAGCTCAGTGCTAAGATAGGCTAATTTCATCAGAGCTGTGTCTCTGTACTTAACACACAAGAGAGGTATCAAACTTCACACGTAGCTCTCAGAAAGAAAGCGAACAAGTGTATTTCTTAAAGTGTTGTGCAATTTCTTTAATATGCACTTTGTATTGTAGTTGATATAAAGCTATTGTCGTAGGCCAGTGTAGTAGGAAACATAAAATACTGGCCATACAGAAGACACACTGACAAATCATCGAATGAAAAACTTAATCAAATAGCTTATTCGTCAAGCAACAATTAGACAGCCTGGTCGCTATCAGTTTTACAGAAAACAGGATCACTTTAAAAAGTAGCAGTATTATTTTAACTGGTCAACCAGTAATATTAAAACCATGTGAACCTCTGCCAAGTTTGCTTTGATGGTTTCACTGTCCCGCTGTCCCCAGTCATTTTGTTAAAGCTAGTTTTGAATCCCTTCAGGGACACAACGGTGTTAAATAATGCAGGCATTCAAAATGTGCCAGGTGAAAACAAGCCGTACAACAGAAAGTTCAGAAACTCTGGACTCTGAGCACCTTCATGTTTCCAGTCAGTGAAAAACTGTCAGCTGGTCTCAGTGTAGAATCACCCCAGGTCAGTTCACTCCACAGCTCTGAATTTTCTCTTTAACGGTGCCAAATGTAGCGATTTTTAAATGAAGCACTCCCCCACCATCAGTGGTTGTTAGGGCCTGATTTTCTGGAAGACAGCCTTAATCGTAAACCTCATCGACTCCTGTCACAACTCTTTACAGTATGATTTGTCTGCCCTTCCTTTAGCTTTGTAGACAGTATTCCTGATGATGATCTACTTTGGTTATTGCAATGATGTAACAGAATCAAACTTCATGTGGCATTTATAGACATTAAAATGCTACACTGCATCTATAAACTGTTGGGCAGCCCAGTTTGGTAAAATTAGCATATTTCAAGCCAGACATTGGTGGTTTTGAGACAGGCAGCAACACGGTGCCTCTGTTTCAGCCTGACAGATCTGTCTGTGGTTTTGATGTACGTCACTGGCTAAACACAACATTGTAAAGATTTCTACAAAATAACATCTGACAACGCATCTGTCCAACTCGGACTGCATTGTATTTCGAAATGTGTTGCACAACTTCAGCTGTTTTTCTGTTTCTATCAGTGCTATCTTTTGGCCTTTTATATGGTTCTTTTTATATGAAGTTGTTCTATGTGATGATCAGAAGTTGTGATGCAGTTCCATTGTTTTTAAATATTTAATGTCTCTAAAATATGGATTAAAATCTGTTTAAAACCAGTGGTCCTGTGGCTCTCATGGTCTTTTTTGTGTCCTTAGAAAATGCAGTATTTTACTGGACTGTATAAGGCTTTTTAAATTTTATTTATTTATTTATTTTTTTTAATTAAAGTTGCTTTTGTTGCATTTTTAAACTTTTTATTCCATAAGCAAACAGAAGTTCAGAGTATTAAATAATGTAAACACCATAAAATGCACTCTTACAATAAGACAGAGTTTTCTTAATGGATAAAATCTCTCCAATTTTGCACTCAAAATAAATAAGACCTTAGCCTTTGAGTGGCCTTGATGTATTACATTATAAGAGCCAAGCTAGTCTTCTTATTAGTGCTAATGGACTCTTATTTCTACATCATAACAACTATTAGCCTACTTCACCATGCATGATTAATTCATTGAATATAGCCGCACATTAGAATTCAACAGGGAAGAAGAAGGCTGCGTGTCTTGAGAAAGTAAAAGAGACTGTGGAACAGAGCTCGATGGACTTGAGTGCATGAGAGAAGAATAAAGAGGGAGAAAGACAAGGGGTCTGGAGTTAAAGTGTGCATTTTCTAGGAGACATAAATCCCACCTAATTAAGTATTTTCCTAAATGAGTCAGGAGGTGGAAAGCCTATTTGCAGACCCTGAGACATATTAAGTGAGTGTGTGTGTCCTTGGTGTAGAGGCAACATACTGACAGCTTAGATTTATAGGTTTAATTGCCATAGGTAACCATGCAGTCAAATAAGCTCTCAGAGATATGGTTTAGCATCACACACACACACACACACACACACACACACACACACACACACACACACGCACGCACACACACACACACACACACACACACACATCCACAGAGACTAAAATGTATGGACATGCACATTCACAGCAATAGCTGTCTACTGGCCACAATTTGGAATCTGACCTGAGGAGATTATGGTATTGCAGCGGACACTATGGACATGATCATGATGACTTAAATGTATCACTATATCAATATTTACTATGATTGTCTTCTATTAAAATCACTGCAAGAGTTCAGCAACTGCCTCTCCACAACCACTCGACAGCTCAGCTACCACACTGCATTTCTTCTTTGTGACATTTCAAGATTGTGTTCAGGCAGCACTGGAACCTCATGCACACTGCCATTATTGACTTTTTCATGTGGACTGGCGCTGTGATCAAGACGACCAATGTGCAAGTTTCCCCGTGGTTGAGCAGTCCCAACACGCCAGCAGAGTTTTAAAGTTGTAAAAAGCTCATTATTCATTCCCATGGTATATTCTTACAGACGATCTGAATGAAAAACTCTGCCCTGGGCTCTTAAATAAAAGCATCTGATTGAGAAGCAGAGAGTTGATTTTAAATGGATATGTATTTAAATCAAATGCAGACTGTGGACTCTGGAGTCAGAATTGTAACTTCAGATCTTTGGGAGTGTAACAAATACTAATGAGAGGAGATTTTAAAATAAATATTACTATTTTTGCCAGCAGTAAGAGGATGAGTCTGGATGTGAACAGGTCAGATTTGCTCAGAACTTTTTTTTTATTTTTTTCTCCGTGGCTTTTTCTCTCTTAGTCTTACAAAGGCTCACTCAACCTGGCTACATTAGCCACTGATAACCTAACAAATGCAAGCAAATTGTGAATTTTATTGAAGGGAAAGGGAATTCTGCTCAGCTTTTTATTATAACATGAAAATGTTCTCATTCTAACAAGCATTTTAAGGGTTTAAGAAATTTAAGAGATACATGAGCATAGTACAAAAATGTCCAATTTCCACTAATGATTTTCCTGACAATGACAGAAGCTTGAGGCTCTTCTAATAATTGAAGGATAAACAGAAACAAATCAATAACCATAGACTTTGCGTGTGAAGTCATGAATAGAAACAAATGAAAAATCTGTAATGCATCAGGGTCTGTTGTCTCGTCACATGACCACATCAGTGACATAAGACAAGTAGCTTAAAAGGGGGGAATTTAGAGCAATGAGAAAGAAAGAAAGAAAGAAAGAAAGAAAGAAAGAAAGAAAGAAAGAAAGAAAGAAAGAAAGAAAGAAAGAAAGAAAGAAAATGATCCACCCTCTTGAAACTATTGTAGGTCAACCTTTAAGTTTTAAAAAGAGTCATTTTTGTGTGATTTTGTGCCATTTTGGAGTGCCACAGCAAAGTAGCCCGAGCTGTGGACAGGATTATAGAAACTCTAAGGTCATGAGTCCCTGCAGCACAAAAAAATCAGTGTGCTGTATCTCACTGTTGAAGTGTTTATATTGACAAGTTAGATACAGCTTGATCAATGATAGATGTGAAAACGGCAGCTTGCTACAAAAGTCTAATATAAACGACTGGGAAAATGGGAAATTGAGTACGCTGATCTGGAGACAGCAAACAGAATCTTTACCTTCCTGCGATGCCATAAATGCCTACAGTACTACTGACCAAGGCAACACTGTTTAAAATGCTGATTTTTCTGACGATAATGTTTT
The DNA here is from genome assembly GCA_037975065.1 of Chaetodon trifasciatus. NCBI lineage: Eukaryota > Metazoa > Chordata > Actinopteri > Chaetodontiformes > Chaetodontidae > Chaetodon > Chaetodon trifasciatus. The sequence goes on along the minus strand of JBBMOE010000010.1, from coordinate 7,138,853 downwards.
AACAGTCGCCTGTTAATGCTATAATAGACATTTCACTGGAAAAACCCTGCTTTCCTAACCACAGGTTTCCCTCACTAGCTACCACCAAAGAGTTGATTACAGACATTGAACTTCATTAGATGAAACCCAGTCAGATAATTAATTCCCTCTCTCTCATCGTGCAGAGTGGCACTTCTAACTGCTTGCCACTTAGTCTATGCCACATGTTTAAAAGTCCATCATCCATTAGCTTGGACCTGCCTGTCCTTGAGGGTCGCGGGGGGCTCCGGAGCCAATCACAGCTGGCATTGGCCGAGAGGCAAGCTGCACCCTGGACAGGTCAATCACAGGGCTGATACATATGGCCAATTAACCTAACCTGCATATTATACACAGAAAGTCCACACAGAAGGCCCCGGGTGTTAACCCGGAACCTTCTCCTGTGAGGCGACAGTGCTAACCACTGCAGAAGTGATTGTTAAGACAGGGGGCTTTCTGTTTAGCTCTGTGGTTCACAGCTCCAGCAGCGCTAACGAGGGAAGAGCTCGTCAGCTCTAATTGAATGACTCCTGATTAAACTGGTTTCACATTGGCAGCCAACATATCACATCTTGTCTGACTTTTAATTGGCTGCTTCCTTGATGCTCCATGCGCTCCGGAGACACAGATGTCGACATGGTGGGTTAGTAAAGACAGTGGAGCAGAGAGGTACTGGCAGATTTGAAGAAATCAGATACACTGGTTTACAGGAGAGGACTAAAAGACATAGTATCCTGCTAATAAAGGTGATGACATTTAGTGGCATCGGATTCCCAACATGTTCCCACTGTCAGGTGTCAAAACAAATGTCAGACTGTGTCGCACAAGACACAGTAAAGGCATAAAAAGTTGCTCTGAAGCATCTGTGCACACTTATGTAGGGGTTTTCAACAATTAAGATCAATTAGATCACAATTCAAGTTGAGGCTGGGTGAAGCTATGCTATGTGAGGTCCCCACACTCTATAAAAATGGTAAGTCAGTGGTGTCCTGCCCTAACAATTGTGACAAAACTAACAGGAGAAATGTCAATCACGTTTACATGTGCACACTGAGAAGAGGGAGAATTAGGCAATAAACCAGTACACCCTGAGTGTGCAGGGCCCATAATTGGAGGGTTTGAGTGTTGAAGTGGCTATAATCAATATTCTTTATGATAACATCGTATCAAATGACATGTGAAAACAGTGTGAAAGGGGTTGCTTATAGTGATGAACCTACAGAGAATTATCACCTGAATCAGCAGCTGCCCTCAGCCATACAGAGCTTTATGGTGAGTTTTTGCTCATTGCTGAGCTGTCCTGCTGCAACTTTATCATTGAGGTTCACTCTTGCTGCTCTCAGTTTGTCATTTTAATTTATGCAGTGGGCAGCTGTTTTCATCGAATAGCTCTAAAAACCAAGCGCACGCTACCTGTTGAGCACCAAACACAGACACAGTTAGCAAGTAGCTGGTGGAACACCAGTGTACAAAAAGTCATGGTGGAACAGTTCAAAACCCTTTTCTAGCATGTAGGGCAGCTTATACAGCACTGCATTGCATTTTCTTCACTGGACTGTTCACCTCGTGAAGCAGTGGGATTCACAAGATCACGACATAAGACTTCTCACCATGGTTATGCAGGTTATGCACTCATGGCAACATGACCACTACCATGGCACCAGCATGGTGGACCATTTAGCAGCTGAAGAGCCAGATATTTCCGTGAAGAGTTGGTAGAGACCTAAAACAGAGCTAAAAGAGAGCCTTACATTCATCAGGTGGACACAAACCTCAGACACTACATCCATGTTTACTGACGGTCTGTGTGCAGAACAATAAGACAGTAAGACAGGGCACGTTCACACCAAGTATTTTCATAAGTTTAATATGAACTATGAAGCATTTTCTCATTTTTAGCACTTCTGTTTTTCTGTTAAAAAATCAGAGCATAACCCCAGCAAACTGCAAACCCCAGAATGCAAGAATTGTTAGATGTGAGGAGCAATCGCCCAAGTCATAAAAAGCACAACTGCCTCTTTTTCTCCTAATTGGCATTTTTTTTAGCAGTCGCAATTCAAAGTTTTTGCATTTTTTCAGGATCCTCTTCCAGTTTGCATTGGCATTGGCAGGTTAGTCACTCTAAGCTTTGTGTAAAAGAGACATACACTCACCAACATGACACATGGTTTAGAAAGAAAGTGCAGGAGCATATTTAATTAACAGATAGTGTTAAACACAGCTGCTGTGGTGGAACCTTTCTCACAGTTTACATACTGACTTGTCAATCAGAGGTGTATCTAATTACATTAATTGTGGCCACATTCCATTTAGGTTTTCAAGTGTCAGGGTCCTGCTTTTCTGACAATTATTGCTATCACAGCACAGGTCTTTTGCCTCCACCAATTACATCCAGCAAAATCAAACATTTGTATCTCTCAGAGTGCAACAGTGCACCTATAAAAGCTGAGGTCATTGATACAGATCAGCCTTTAAAGCTGAAATGTAGCCTAAAACTAAAATCCTGTTAAAATGTATGTTTTTAACTTCAACTTGTGGACTAATGAACTCTTGATTTTTGTGTGTCAGCCATGATGTTGTAATACAGGTCGCAATGTCAAGTAATGCTCCAACTGTATCCACATTCAAATGCAGACCATGATTGTTTCACAGTCCATTAAAGAGGGAAAAACATTTTGTATGAAGCTACCAGCTGTGGCATACTATAACTTTCCTCCGTCTCTACAATGTAAAACTGGCCAGATAAAATACTGTAAGCAGCTTAGTAGCTTCAAAAGAAGGAGACAGCCGAGTCTACAAAATTAATTTGGCCGTTGAAGAGCATTTCTGTTGAAAAGCTGCTCCTCTGAGAAAATACTCCAAAACCACATCCTCAAGTCCTTGGGAGGCGAGTACACAACAGTTTGTTTACTATTCCTGGATTCATTCACACACAATAAACACACACACACACACCCTTGAGACCGAGCCTAGTCATGATGCAGCTGAGCTAAGCAGTTTCTACTCACATACACATCCTCTTTCTCTCTCTAATGTAATTGTGTATATCGCCAACGTTAACAGAAAGGCAGTATGACCTGCCAGAATATGAGCCCATAGCAGTAATGCGATTACGGGTGTATGAAACATAATGATAGACGATGAGAGTGAGACAAAGACAGAGTGGATTGGAAAGAAGAAGCAGGTAGAACAGAGTGAAAAAAAGAAAGGGTACCAGATGAGGAACAGCGGGAAAAAAAACAGGAGGTAAACAGTAATGTAATTGCCATTAGATCAATTTGATCGTGGTCAGAGATCACTGCTCGTGATGATAAATATTGATCTGATAAAACCACTGAGGCAGAAATATGGGCTGACATGAAAACAGCCAGAGGAGAGCAGTTACAGCTGCACTGACTCAGACGTCTGCTTCAAAACACCATCATGAAGCTCTGATAAAGCCACGCACGCCACCTGCTCAGCACCACACCGCACACACAGAGTGAGCAGTCCGCAGGTGAACAGGCTGTAATGGAGCATTTAGCAGCTGAAGAGTCACATCGCTACCCCTGGAGATGGTGGAGACAAAAACTGAGTTAAAAGTCCTCCCTGTCTTTGCTGGCACACTGCTGTGTGTCTTTGCACATTAACTCCACCGACTGAGTATCAGCAGTGGTGGAATGTAATTAAGTGCATTTACTCAAGTACTCCATTTGTACATATTAGAGGTACTTGTATTTTTACTTGAGTATTTCCATTTTATGCAGCCTTATACTCCAACTCCACTGCATTTGTCTGACAGCTTTAGTTATTTTTCAAATCAAAATTTTTCTTCCCCTTCCAGTGCGATGAAAACCACGTCTCTCCAGATTTGGTGATTTTAAATGTTTCTGATAAACTGAAGCGAAGTGTTCCGCCATGGGTTGAGAAAATTCCCCTACCTCTTGAGCTAAATAAACTCTTTAAAAACCCTCTTGGATTAGCTGCAAAATGCATCTTCACAAAGCTGAAGACAGGCTGTTTTTCTGAGCTCATGAAAAGCTGAAGATATAAAGATACATGGCTCTCACTGGACAGCAAGGCCACAAACAAATAATGATATTATGGAACGTGATGTAGCTGGAGATGCAATTACCCAACAGTATATAAAGCAGCAAAACTCAGAGCAACTCTAAACATCCACAGCAGTAAAATGCAACATAAACATTGATGGACTGATAATATTAACCCAAAAATATACAATGGTAAAACACTGACATTTTTCTAGATACTTACAGTACAGTAGTAACAATTGCAGTACTTTTACTTTTGATACTTCTTGATAATTCTTGAATGCTTTTACTTTTTGGTAAGGTTTTAAATGCAGGACTTTCACTCCACTACTTTTTGGTAGTATTTTCACAGTACTTTAATAACAGTAAAGGATCTGAATACTTCTTCTACCTCTGAATATTAGCAGAATAGCATGAAGCTTCTCTTCTTCTTTTGGCTGCTCCCCATTGGGGGTCACCACAGTGGATCATCTGCTCTCTGGCAGACTGGGGCCCCGCTCAATCCAGCATGGAAATCTGCATTATTTGATTTGGCATAAGCTTTTTACGCTGGATGCCCCTCATTTATCTGGGCTTGGGACCGGCAATTAGGGATACACTAGCTTGTGCAGCCCCAGGCGCTGGGGACCCAAGGACACATCACTATGTAGACAGGAGGAGGGTGGGGATCGAACCAAGAAGCCTCCAGTGAGTAGACGACCTGCTCCACTTCCTGAACCACAGCCAGAACATAACAGCATAAAACTGAGGACAGGAATGTATACTGCGTTGGCTTTATGGAAAAACAAAACAGAGACCAAACATAAAAATATTGCTCCACAGCGCTACTAGTGGTCAAGAACACCGTGCAGTACCTTTAAAAGGTGTTGTGTTGACAGTGTCTTTCCGCTGCCCCCAAGTGGCCAAAAAATCTGTAAGTATAGGTTTAACTCTTAATGTCAAACATGCATTTATCACACAATAATCCATCATACAGATAAAGTTACAAAGGGATCACAAAGAAATGTAGAACTGCAACATGTGAGCTAAATATGAATGTGAATGTGGATGTGTTCAAAGGACAAGAAGAGGCGGGTGAATGGAAGGAAAAGAAGGGACGAAATGATTGGAAGAGGTGAAATTGGCATGGGAGAGATGTCAAGTGCTTTCCTGGTCTTTGGGAATTTTTTGACTTTTCATTTGTAGCATAAAACTTCACTTCATGCCGAGTTCAACACATGGTTCTGCACGATTGCCCAGAAATTGAAAAAGGTAAAAAACTCAAAAGGCATGAGACTGAATTCATACTATATTTCAAAATGCAATTACAAGGCTATTAACCATTTGTGTTGCCCAGACAGATTGACTGACTGTGGAATCATGCACAAATTAGGAAATACTGGTTCGGTCCAAATTCTTCCAGCACCAAAGAGCAGGCATATTCTCTGCTCCAGAGGAGACAAACGACAGAGGGAGGAAGGAGGAGGAAGGAGAGAAAACACAGAATAGACTGGAGAGGTCCCCGAGGAGCTCCCTCACTCCTCTGCAGCTTTACACGCCTGCTGTGGGTGAGCATAAAATGAGTTACAACAGAGTGGTGTGGGGTGTGTGTGTGTGTGTGTGTGTGTGTGTGTGTGTGTGTGGACAGGCAGCAAAGTGTGCAGTGTTTCTGCAGGACGCACAGGAATACAGACACAAACACACTGGAGGTTGTGATTATAAGTTACTAAAAAGCACAAAGTCAACTTTTGCTGCAGAAAGACTTTATTTTTTTTTCCAAACCAATCGAAACAGACATAAATATATTAACAGCGTGTCCTTGCCAAGCTTGAGATCTGAATTATTTCTGCAACATTTATTTTTTATTTTCCCTTCAGAAGCTTAGTCTTCTTGAGTCTGCTCTAACGCAACCAAACTTGATGATAAGCTGATCTTTGCATTGTCAGTATCTGTATGGACACGCTCTATCACTGGTTCTGTCCATTGTTTAAGATGTTAACTCAGGACACACAAGCAAACATCACAAATGCAATGAGGTCAACAAGAGAAGAAATACACAAAAAAAAGAAGCGATTCAATTCCATCTAGAGAATTTGTCAACATCCTGACATATGATGGAACCACAATGATTACATGACTCATCTGCATCCCATTAACACGAGGGGATTTGCTCTGTCAACTTTTATCGTAGGCTGTACTGGCTGCACTGTTGGACCTGAAATTCAAGCTGTAATTGCTTTCTTCTAAATTGCCACAGCACAAAATGTTCATGCACTGGAACAGCAGTAAAACGTGGCTACACTCTGTTTCATTTGCATTGAATTATGGGTGGCTTTTACTCATTTCATTTTGGGTCCACAAATTGATCTGAACTGACTGTTTACAAGGAGGGAGGCAAATAGCTGCAAGTGACATCAAGTGCAAATAGAAATGTCATATTGTTTAACACTACAGTACAAAACTGTGCAAGTCCCTTTTAGCTGTTGTACTTCAAAGCACAGAGACGCCACCTGAAGCAGACTGGATGATCAATAGTACACTCAAGAGCACTTGTTCCAAAAAGAGAAACCGGTGTCGCCATTAATCAAAAGGGCTAATTCTTTGGGTTTCCTCAATATTCCTTCAGATGAAAAGATTTCTGAGCAGGTAACGGCTTGTAAAGGGTGATGTAATCATTTCTCGTGGAGGAAGGCAGTGCTGTCATAGCCAATCAGACGTGTCAATCACACACTCAGTTCAGCTTCCTAATAAAGATGCCAAAAAAAAAATGCTGCTCAGATGTGAGTGCAGTCTGAATTTGCAGAGACTTTACAGCACCCTCATGCCTGTATGCTAAATATGAGCCAGCTAGCAATTAGCTTAGCTTTGCATAAAGACTGGAAGCAGGTGGAAACAGCTAGCATGGCTCTTAAATTAAAAGTTAATGCCGACTAGAACCCCTTAATTTTACTGATTAACAAGTTTTATCTTGTGTTAATATGTTAGCTTTAAGGGCCAGGCTCCCCTGACCCAGACTGTATGCAATGCTAAGCTAATTGCTAAATAGGCCACCTTTAAAATTCACTGTCCAAGCCAAAGAGCAGTATTGATCACATCTAAGTCTCCAAAAGAAAGCCAATAAGCTTATTTCCCAAAATGTCAGACTCTTCCTTTTATCTGCTGTAAACAATCAGAAATCTGTCAACTGGCTGCTAAAATTGGAGTGATGTAAAACTGGAATAACGCATTCTTCTCACAACTGAATGATCAGGTTTACACAGACATCAATGGCAGGTGTGAAGAGGCCAGACAATGAAGACACTGCAAGCTGTGTTCAGTAACAGGAAGACAAACCAATGAGAAGTTTCTGTGCAGACCTGGATGTTTCTCTTTGTATAATTTTAGCGTCTGTCTTATGTTGAAACAGCACAAACGCCTTCTTACTCACTTATGTTGAAACCAGATCTGCCTGCCAATGAGTTCTTAACAAGGAACATTAGCCTGAACAACCGAGCCTGAAAGATTAATAGCGATACCACATAACAGTGAATCAAGTATGGTTCATATTAAAAGAAATATTCAAGGCATTCCTCCCTTTCTACATGAAGTTTTTCACCCATCCATCTTCCCTTTGTACCCGTCTCCGTCCGTCCATCTGTTGTGCTTTATTTTCGTCATCACGCCTTCGTTCTACTCGTCTTCATCCCTGCTGTGAGGTAGAGGAGCTGCAGCCTCATTCTCTTCTGCAGACTCCCAGTCTGGACAGCAACCACAAGAAGTAAACAAGTGAATGAGTGAACAATGGCTATACTTCTAAAATGAAGTCAGACTCACATGTGGCAGACTGGCCATCTTTCTCATCACACTGTGGTCAGAGTCACTGTAGATGTTCTGGTCCTGCCCAGGGTCGCCTGCTAACATGTACAACTCCCCAGCATGGACGTCAGACACATTCACCTGGATGGAGAGACGGATGGATGACAGACAAATATAATCTGTTAGTCAGATATTGCGCCAAAGATGGATCTCTCACACACACACACACACACACACACACACACACACACACACACACACNACACACACACACACACACACACACACACACACACACACACACACACACACACACACAACACAGCCTGAACCTCATAGATTCACACAGAGGGGAATATTTATGTGGCACACTGACCTGAAATGTTTCAGGGTTGAATCCCAGCCAGAGAGTGTATCTGTAGTCCCAGGAGCGGAGAGAGTACCCCATGACCTTGATGTCTTTGAGGTCAGGGAGGTCAGAGTTCTCCTAAAAGAAGAACAGTGAACCATAAAGGCATCTTAAAACTGTACAAACCTTTCTGATGTGCTGTCAAATCCACAGCTGCAAACCCGTCCTGCCAGATGAGCCGACGCGCTAATGTCAGGCTGCCAAACTGTTCAGCACAGACAATCATCTACAGCAGGTGCAGCACTCACCGGGATAAATTCATTTAAAGATCTTGTGCTTGTAGCTAGCAGCGCTGGTGGAGGCACAATGCAGAGAGGTCAAAGAGCGTCAGTGTGATGACAGTCGTGGGAATGGCCGTTCATCATGAGCTTCAGCTCGCTTTGACACTTTAAAAGCAACTTCAAAATCCATTTCTAAACACAGTCTGCGGTACCTGCGGGGTATCAGCGGGTCGAGGGTACTGGCTAAAAGATATGGCCTCCTCATCCTCTCCTCTTTCTCTGTGTCGGAAGGTGTAGGCCAGGTTGTCTCCTTCTGTACACAGCTCCTCCTGAAAGCAGGCGAGCAGACCAAAGAGTAAAGGAAATAAATGTCACAGTCACTTAGATCACATTCAGATCAGCATGTTGGGCCCGTTTATGGAGTGTTTACTTCTTGATTCGTTTTGTTTGGTAATGTCAGTAAAACATCATTTGCACTAACTGTTTCAAGGTCCACGAAAGGTCTCAGTTCTGCTCTTGTGGTGCAATTTGTAGAAAACGAGAATGTAATGTAAAATACAGGAAATGGCATGAGAACACAGTTGAAATTTAAGACCAAAGGAAGTTGATGAGAGAAGTTCAGCGAGCTCAGAGTCCATGTAACAGACACTGAATTACATTTTGAACCCCACTTTTTCCCACGCTTCAAATAAAAAGCTCTGCTTCACTGTTTGTCATTATCTACAATGACTGAATACAAGAATGAGAGACTGTACGTACAAAACGAGAGACTACAGCCATGTTAGCTTGTTGATGTGCTAATGTTAGCACACTCATGCATTTTTCCAAGAACATTACCTGCAGTACTAAAACACCAGATAAATATCTACCCAAAACCTACCCAAAGGTTAGCTGCTTGTTGTGTCACATATTTGCGACAATTTGTTAGCAAGGGAAATCAAATAAGTGGTCTGAAGCTGCTTTCTGAATGAGCTGAATCTATTTGTTTACATATTAACAGTCATGTTTACAGTCATGGTAACTTTGCGACTATGTTGCAAGCAATTTGATGACACTGATGTCATACTTCTCACTAAGTAGAAGATATTATAGCTGTAATTTCTGATATCTATAAGTGGGTAATGTAAGTCAAAGGGCTGACGTTTCCCACTCCAGTGCTCATACATGTAACCACAGTCTGAACTACATGACATGACTGCCTGCACGTCAGTGTGCCCAGCATTGCTTTGAGCTTAACGCTCAGCAGGCTCACAATGAAAATGCTAACATGCTTAAGTATAATTTCAACCCTGTTCACCATTTTAATTTAGCATGTTAGCCAGCTAACATTTACTAATTAGCACAAAACACAGCTGAGGCTGATAGGAATGTCATTAGCTTACGGGTATCTGGTCAGAAACCTGACGATGGTGCTACATGAAAAGACAGTGAAGCCACCATTAGGACTCATCCTTGGGGCACCATGAACATCTGTGCTAAATGTTATAGCAATCCATACAGTAGTAGATGACATATTTCAGATCAACAGACCAAATGACTTCACCTTCTCTACAGCCTTGCCACCAGCAACCTTTTCTACCAAATCAAGTCTTAAGTATAAACATAGCTGAAGGCAGTGAAAACTACAAGATTCAATAAATAGATTCAGTTTTCATCCAATCACACCTGGAAAGAAACATCAGGACAAGGTTCAGGTGCTCTGAGGCCAGCCAGGTAAGAGACAGTAGGAAAAACATCCACCAGCTCCACCATGTTTCTTATCACTTTGTCATCTGGAAGAGAGAGGGGTCAGCCAATTAGAGAAGTCTTACACAGCCACTGACAGCAAATCAGACGCCCCGCTGTTAAATTTCATCATCGTTGCACCATTTGCACTTGAAGTAAAAACTGTCCGAGGCAAAAATATCAAAGTGTTTCCCTGTCTTAATACTTTTGGGAGCCCTCCATGTATATCAAAGACCTCATGACAGTCAAGTTGGCATAATAATACATGTTTCAACAAGATTTACACGAGGAATTAGGACAAAAGATTCTAAATCAAACTCGAGCTCCTTTTGTGGCTTATATGCATGGTGCGTTCAAGTGCTACAAAAATAACACACGTTTCATGTTAATCAGCAGTAAGTTGTTGCCAGTGAAAGGCCCTTACTCTTAAAGCTGACCTCCGCTTTGGTCAGGACATCAATAAAGGGAAAGGTAAACTCTCCCAACCAATCACGGTGTGTGGTGACGCCAGGAACGTAGAAGATAAGAGGGATGCGTGTTGCCACATCAAAAGTGGAATATTTAGCCCATTCACCGTGTTCTCCTAATGACCAACCTGCAACAGGAGGGAGAGCTAATGAAAGACGGTCGTTCAAAAGACTGAGGCAAGTTAGAGAAATAAACAGAATCAAAACCGCAAATCTGTATCGTACAAATATTTCAGATTAGCAAATGTTTTCCCAGTCATCTTATATTTGAAAATGATGTCATTTGATTGAGCTTTACTGGGTACATATCAAACAGTGATGGAAAGGATTCACTCAGTATCCTCCACTGAAGGAGACATTAAAAGAAATTGAGTTTCCAAGTCAGAAAGTTTTTTTTTTTTTTTTCCAAAAAGGAGGAAGCAATGCAAAAAGTGCAGCAAAACTATGGAGGGAGGTAATAGCCCAATATTCTGTTACAACACTGCCATCTGGTGGTGACAGAGCAGCAAAACTGCCACAAATCTGCAACATATACTTAAAAAAACACTTCCTCTTCCTAAACAATGTGCACAAATAGTGTGCAACTGACATCAGAGTTATTGACTTTACTAAATATTTGAAAGGAAGCATTCATGTCAGTGTTTAACTCAAAATCAAGCCCCAGTATAATAAGTCATTCCCAGTTCAACCCAGGCATGTGTGTACTGACCGTGATCTGAGGTGAACACTACCATTGTGCTCTCAGCCAGCCCCAGCTCATCGAGGGTACTGAGCAGCCGCCCAACGAGACCGTCCACGTAAGACACAGCAGCGTAATAATGCTGACGGATACGCAGCTGGAAGACATGATGGAGATCACTGTTAGTGTGTGTTTCAGGAGAGGCCACACAGGAACCACATTAGAAATGGTTTAAAAGTGTTGAGGGCAGCCAGTTCATACCTGGAAGTCTTTAGGGATTGGTCCATAGGGGAAGCTAATGTTGAGTTTGTGTACGTCTTCCCTCCTCCTCACGTCCACCCAGGGGTTGTAGGCAACAGGTGGAAGGAGTTTAGGGACATTGGGGTCAGGGGCCAGAGTCATTTGGTCTATGGGATACAGCTTCAGGTACTCCTGTAATGTACAAGTTTCAAAATTATCTGGATTATATATCATTTATATTGAATTCTATATTATCAAATTATATGATAATAACATTATATAAGTAATATTATATTATATGTTCAATATGTTGTCAATTATAAGGAGATTTTGCTGTTGTTGCTCCAACTCTAGAACAGCTTCCCGCCATTTCTCAGAGATGTTTTTTATTCCTTTATTTTCTGGTACTGACAGATGATGGTTTCTAGCATTAAAACAGCGCCACCCTGGCCCCACATCACCCTCTATCATCAAAATATGATCCCAGCTTGTTACTCAAGTATTACTCTAACTGTAAAGATATCCTTACTAAGATGTTTAATGATTATTGCCTCCAAATACGATACAACAGAAATCTTCCCAAACAAAAACATGTAAGTTAAAGACTTTTTAAAAGGACTTTGGACCTCTGATCCTTGAGTATTGCAAATGTTCTCAGATGTCTTCAGCTTCATTGACTTTCCTCCTTCCAGAAGCTGCATTTTGTGCTCGGAGTTTTTAATCTGGCAGAGACGGCTGTAAGTGTCCAGGCGATCCGGGGTAAATCATGTGGAGCATATGCATCACATGCCGACAGAGAGTTGCCTTGACCTTTTCCCTCTTTTCATCTCTCTACTTCCACTTTGTGGGAAACCTCGTCGGCACGCTGACATTTGTCTCTGTTCAGTCCGTCTCCGCTCTCATTCAGCTTCCACTTCATCATGCTCTCTTCCTCCTTCATGCTGAATTGCGTCTCTCATATGTCTAGATCAACCCTCAATGAATTCACTTCACATACACTTTTTCCCAATTCTAGCTTTCAGAGGTTCCTTTTTCATCCTGTTCCCTGGTTTTTACACACACGGGCCCACATCAAAACGAGCTCCTTCACAGCTCCTCACTCTGGACCTTCTCCTCATAAAAACATTGTATTTTTAAAACATCGGTGCTATCATTATCTGCAGGCTCAGAGGCTTCTGAACTCTGCTGGAGCTTTGAGTCACGCCTGGGTGATGAAAGGAACAAACAATGGCACTTTATGGCACTTCTTCCCCACACATTCCACTCCCCACATCCTCTTTCCTCCATGTCAACACCATCACTCATTCTCATTCTCTGGCATTATTTGCTCAGTCCTCAGCCTGAAAATCACAGTTCTGTCCACAGCAACACCGACTTTCACTTCTCCATTCCACATACTCAGCTTCATTTGTGCCGGTAAGTAGCTATTCATTTAAGGGCTGCAGACTAAGGGAATTGTATAATGCATCCCGGTGAGTGAATGTCTGTCTTCATGAATGAGCATTACAGAAATTCCACCAGAAGAATAGCTGCATCCAGTTAAGCACAGCCAGTGAGAGCTATGGTGTTTGCAGACAGTAGACATATGAGCCAATAAGTAACAAGAACATTTAGCACAGGAATGCCAAAGACCAGATTTACGTCATTTAGAAACTGAATTACGTAATTTGTCCACTAAACAGTGGCAGGTTCTTTAAGTCCAGCTAAACACATTTGAGATAAATAATAAAGTAATCCTTTGTAAAAAATTTTCCAGTAGGTTTTGTTTTTATACACTCCCATTCAAAGTTTTTTAAATTATTTTCTACATTGTATATTAATACTATGAAATAGCACCCATGTAATTATGTGATAAAGGAAGCACAAATAAAATATGCTTCATATTTTAGATTTTTCAAAGTAGCCACCCATTGCTTTGATGACAGCTTTGTACACATTCTCTCAGCCAGCTTCATGAGGTAATCCATCGCCCCCACACACCATCACACCTCCTCCTCCGTGCTTCACACTGGGATCCACTCATGCAGATGCCATCCGTTCACCTTCTCTGCATCTCACAAATACACGGTCGAAAACCTCACATTTGGACTGATCGTTCGAATGTCTGCTGCTTGTGTTTCTTGGCCAAAGCATCTCTCTTCTTGCTGGTCTCCCTCAGTGGTGCTTTCTTTGGCTGTGAAGGCCTGATTCACACAGCCTCCTCCCAACAGTTGATGTTGAGATGTGTCTGCTACTTGAACTCTGAAGCATTTATGAGGACTCTAATCGGAGGGGCTGTTAACGGGCTATTTCTGGGGCTGCTCACTGTAATGAACCTCTCCTCTGCAGCAGAGGAAACTCTTGGTCTTTCTTTTCTGGTGTAGTCCTCATGAGAGCCAGCTTCATCATGGAGTTTGATGATTTTTGCGACTGCACTTGAAGATATAAAGTTCTTGAAATTTCCTGAATGACAGACTGTCTTTTCTTTGATGGACTGTAGTTGAGCAGACTACAGAAGTCAAATAGGGTTATTTACTGTATAACAACAGCTGATGGTCTCAAGCGCATAAAGAAGGTGAGAAATTCCACTCATTAACTGTTGACAAGGCACATCTGTTCATTAAAAACCATTGCGGGGGACAACCTCGTGAAGCTGGTTGAGAAAATGCCAATAATGTGCTAAACTGTCATCAAGGCAAACAGCTGTTCCTTAGAACAATCCAAAATGTGAGACATCCTTTGCTTTATTCACACTTCAGTTTACCAAAAAGTTTGTGTTTCAATAAAAGCAAATATGTGGCAAAGTTCAACGGAAACAGATGAAGAGAATAACTCATGTCATCTTGTTGCGCCCTCTTATTCTGCAATGGCATAATCGCACCGACTGGGGGATGGGCGCCATCAGCTGTTTATCTTGAGCAGAGTCCAATCACATAAAGTAGTGGATGGAAAACAAGCATTTTCTTTTGTAGATGTTGTCCAAATTCGGTAACAATTTGCGATACATTTGGATGGAAACCCAGCTACACAACAATATATCCTTCACTATCATATTCATACACACCAAACATTATAAAATTGGCTTAAAATCAACACTTAAATGTTGCACTTCTCAGTACACTTAAACCATATTCGAGTCATGTCCTTGGTTCTAACATTTGAGGCCATTTGGTGGATCAAGCAGTCACTATGAAACCTACCAGCATTAACTCTAACTGGGTTGAAGCCTGAGTCACCTGCAGCTAATATCAATACTGCTTTTCACAATATTACTGCATCGATTTAACTGTTAACTACCCGTTACGTACATTACATCTCAAGCAGTGTATAGAGGGTCGATGGTGTTGATACGGAGTCGTCTACCTGTGGGATCCTGAAGGGTATGTGTGGTTTGTGAAAGCCCACAGCCAAGAAGAAAGGAACGTCACTGTTGGCCCGACTCTTCAGTAACCTCACTGCCTCGTCTGTGCTCTCCAGGTCAGGGAGGGTTCCCCCTGGCTGCTCTGTCACGTTCACTGCACACAGCAAGTTGGCATGGAGCTTACCATCCTCTCCTTTACACATCTGAAACGATATCAAAAGCCACATGTATGCCCAGTTCACGCTGAGGTACACATTTCAGGCTTTCTGTCTGCTAAACTGAAGGCACATGGAAAATCACACTGAGTTTTCACAGCTGTTTCCATTCAGACATGAAAACTACATGATGATTTAGTGACTGCTCAGATGTGTGTCAATGAGATAACAGGAGAAGGAATCATTTCAAAGTTCAGCTTCACTGCATGGTACATTCACTGACACGCAGAAACAAAACCACCTGAAGCAAAGTGGATGAACATGATTGCACTTAAAGAGTAACTGACGTACATTTGCACTAGTCTCTCTGGATCCCTGTTGGAATTATTAAGTTCACTCTTGATCAGTTTGCAATCTTTGAATGCCGAGACAGACAATGTGGAACGACCATGCAAGCTCGTGCTCCAGACGTGACCTTGGGCCTCCCCATATCTGAAGCCACTGATATGTGGGGCCTGCAATGTGTCATGGCACACCTCCCTGGAAAATGTATATACCACATGATGACAGCTGTTTGCCGTCTGCTCAGTCAGCCAAGAGACCAGTTTGTGAAAGCCAAAAGAACACCTGGCAGTATCTCACCAGGGGAGGAGGGGTCCACCTAGACCGGGAACCAGAGGAATCTGCAAGTTCATATTGTATTTACTCTGGCAGAGTGGAAAGACTAACCAAGGTGGTTTTGTTGAGTTTTATTTTGTTTCTGTTGAGTTTGAGTCTGGTGGCTTTCAGGAGAGCAATATAGCAGCTGTTTCTGGTTTAGCAAAAAGGAGTTTAGTCTTTAACAAAAAGGTCCGTCTCTGTAGGGATCCTTTCCGTAATGTTGTCAGACAGAAATTTGGCTGAGCCAGCAGAGAGCGATGCTGAGGAAGATGATGTTGAATATACAGACAGGATGGTACTTTTCCTCTTGTGAAAATGTGAGGACAATCACACCCGGGAAAGCTTTAAAACACAATTTCATTACAGTGGATCACCTGTGAGTTCATGGTTGTCTCCCCTCTGGATGATTCGGATAAATCTGATGATTCTCTCAGCAACTGTGAGAATCATCAGATTTGTCATAGCTGTGAAGGCAGAGACTGTACAGGAAACTATCATGATCCTCTAAACAGCTCTCAGGACTTGCTTGAAGACAGAGCCACCTGGGAGGCCCAGTGATGAAGATGACATGGTGTCATCCTCCACTGACTTCTCTGATGCAGGCTCATACATTTTCAGTTTCAGTGAAGACAGACACTGATACTTCCATTGAGATAGAGTGGGTAGTTACGGTATTAGGACCCATTATGACTACGTAACCACTTTCACTCATTCTGTTCAAGTTCCAGCCTGGACTGGCTTCAGGAGAGAACCACCCACTGTGAGTTTCAGTGATGGACACTCCAGCCATGAGGACAGTTGCTGATGGAGATGGTGACTGTCCCATCTCCACTCCTGAGGTCTTTTTGTAGTCACTTTAGATTCAGAAGACTTGGAGTCAGTCACTGCTGTAACTCTGCTGGTGTCTCTTTTACTGGAATTAAGGGAGACATCAGCAGTTACTAACTGTATAATGAGGGACATTCAACAGCCACTGACTTACATGATGAAGTCAGAGACACTGCTTCTCCCAGTCATGAAAACTCATGCGCTGCTGCTGCTGCTGCTTCCAGTTAAGACAATTCAGACACAGCTTGTTTTACCAATTGTAAAGTCAAATCAAATTTTGTTTATATAGCTCATCTAGCTAAACTTGGCTTGAGGGCTTTACAACCTGTATAGTACATGACAACCTCGTCTCCACCATGGAAACCAGGAAAATTGCCAGTGTTAGCAGTGATGACAGCTTTAGCTGCCTCTGGCTCCACCGATGGAGCTTCAGCTGGCGCTGGCTCGTCTGACTGAGCTGCAGCCACCACTTATTCAAATGATGGTGCTGCAGCTGCCATTACACCTGTTGATCAGGACGAATTGATCCTGATAGAGCCCGGCAGGAGAATTTGCTTGAGAAGAGCTGCAAATTCTCCCGCTCAGTGAGAGGGGCCCTGATTTTCTCCTTCATGTGTCCAAAGGACTAATCTATATTCACTGTGAAAATGAGACCCATATGCTGTGTTAAATAAAAACGCAAAAAACTGAAAGGTAAATATAGGATTCATTCATTTTATTGCAGACTTTGGAGAATTTAGGAACGCTTGCAAGGTGCTTGATGAAGCAACTCTGTGCTTAAGGTGTAACCTAACTGGCCATCTTTGCTCCTAAAGGTCTGCAGTGAACAGGAGTAATGCTGACATCATTTGTTGCACTCAAGTGTAACATGTATAACACCCAGAGAAGCACTGCAGAGAGGTTCAGCATCATTACGTTCTCCATGGGAAAATAATGGCTTAAGCCTGATGATAGCGCTAGGGCTGCTTTTATTATGACCATCAAAAAAAATAACTATTCATTCATTTTCAGATCCACTAAGAAGCTCAGCTGGATTGTATTTAGTAAATATTTGGGAGATGTTAAGAGGAACAAGGCCATTTGGCTTCTTACAAACAAGTAACAAAATCTAAAAGTTGAGCCCTGATGAAGAGAAAATGATTATTCTGCACTCAGTTTTCAAATGTGCTGATTCTAAAATACCTACCTGTTATGCTAGCAGTACTTACTCAGATACCCATGTTGTATGTTTAAAGAAATAGTACTTTTATAATAGTCTTTCTTTGGCTGAAAATAATGAGTAGTTCATGTGTTTATACAGCCCAGGCCTGCTGTGGGGGTGAAGAGTGGCGTGGCATCACCCAAAGCAACATTAGCTTTTTTAGGTGACACATAACTGACTTAACATTGCGAGTGTGTAAGAGATACTCCATCCTATTCATACCTTTTCTTTCTCATATCTAAGCGAAGGTGGGTGGTAGGCAGGGATGGACCAGCTGTAGGGGTAGTCATCAGTGAAGTTAGAGGGAACACCTAAAGAAAGAAAATACAACACAACCATTGATTCTACCATACGACTGGATGGACACACAAATGTCAAGACTTTTTCTAAGTAAACGACAGATTAACACAGATCGGGTCCTTCTCAAAAACGCAGCTCAGGCTCATTGTTGTGGTTCTCACTGCAGTTTCGGAGGTAACCATTCAGGAACCATCTCTGTATTACTTCCTAAATGTGCTGCTGTGTCAGCATTGTGAAAAATGTGTTTTATCTCTCAACTTAGATTTTTATTAAAGATATATGATATCAATCTTACCTGGATGAAAGATCTTGCCCACAGACATGGTGAAGTACCCTCTAGATTTAAAGTACTGGGGCATGGTTGTGTAGTTTCCAGAATGGACTCTCCAGTAGGACTTGAAGTCATAGAGCCTGGTCGTGTCTGGTCTGCGACTGGTTAGCATGGACGTACGACTGGGAGCACACACAGCTTGCTGAGAGAGGAGAATACACCTTCAAACACTTACGATGCATCTAGTCTCACATCTATATTGACTGAACTGCTTTGACAATTTGACAGCAAACACC
Source organism: Chaetodon trifasciatus (assembly GCA_037975065.1). NCBI lineage: Eukaryota > Metazoa > Chordata > Actinopteri > Chaetodontiformes > Chaetodontidae > Chaetodon > Chaetodon trifasciatus. The sequence goes on along the minus strand of JBBMOE010000010.1, from coordinate 7,120,238 downwards.
GACGGACCTGTGCATATGCATTGAGAAAAACTTGACTTTTGGATGCCAGTTGGTCAATGTTTGGGGATTTTAGCACAGAGTCCCCATAGCAGCCCAATGATGTCCGCAAATCATCTGCCATGATGAAAAGGACATTTTTCCTCTCTGAAAGCAAACACAACCACAGTTACTTCATGTTTTTCACTGCTTGACAGCTCATAAATGAACCTAAGAAATACTGAGTTCACGTGTAGTTTCCAGATTGCTGCCAAGGAAAGCTCAATAGCAGGCGATGGTTAATAGACTGCATTTATATTGAGCTATTCTAGTCTACCAGCTATTCGAAAGCACTTTACCACACATGCACACACTGACCCATTCATATATATATATATACACACACACACACACACACACACACACACACACACACACACACCAGTGTCACAGACATCGGGAGCTGACAAGGGTTCAGTATCTGGGTCACTTCGATATGCAGATTGTGTGAGCCGAGGATCGAACCGCCGACCTCCTGATTATTGGACGACCTGCTCCACCTCTTGAAAAAAATATCCTACTAAACTAAAACAAACACTAGCTGCAGTTGATCACGTAACTACACTAACAAGTGTAGTGTGTACTAAACTTAACACAACAAGGCTCCAAGTAAATCCTACAAAGCACCATTCAGTGAGTAAATTGAATTAACGTCAGATCACAGCAGCTACAGTCACTAAACCAACATAATGATAAGCATTCATTAGCTGCTCTTGTTAGCTAGTTACTGAGATTTACGTCTCAGATAAACTAACGTCCCAAATCAAACCCGTCAAATAACAAAGAAGTCAAAACGATAAAACGACAAGCAATCTATTTATGATAATGCCGTGTGGACTTCACATATAATGACATTTTCACACGTTTTGTTGCATATCTATTTAGTATTTGCCAAGTTAAAAAACAAAACAAAACAAAACAAGAACTCAACCTGTTCTTGCTACAACAGTGAGACCCAGTGTGTGAAGAACCAGGAGGAGAAGCCATATTCGGACCCCGACGAACATTTTGTTTTGTTGAGGAAGACGAATGTTATTCTTTACGTTAATATACTTTAATCTCGGACCCCCTCTGGTCTTTAGGCTGTTTCCACACAGTCAATACAAACGAACGTGTCGTTGTCGCCCTTAAATAACTTCCTGATTATCGCGTCGCCTGAGAGAAATATTTTCATTGGTCTATTTAACAATCGCCCCGCCCCGAAACGCTAATCATATTAGTTAAATGATGTGTCAATCATTTTAACACAGCCACAGAAGTGATCACGAGAGCCACACTATTACTACCACTAAACCAGTGCCTTTTGATTCTCTTTTCCGTTGGCATAACTATATACAATATTCTCAAAGCGTTGTATGGACTCTACATTACTGTACAATATAACGATGATGATGAAAGGAAATAAAGAGAGACAGGAAAAGGGAAAAAAATCTGCATTTATGTATGTATGTATGTATGTATGTATGTATGTATGTATGTATGTATGTATGTATGTATGTATGCACTTGCTCTGCCATTGTTGTTTATTTGGTTTGTAGCTTGCGTTAAACTTAATTTGAACAATACGTCAGAACAATGACATACATTTGAAATTATTTCTGCACCTGCTACCGGAAAGTAAATAAGCCACCAATAAATTACTTACAGCAAATATTTTATGGTTTAAAAAAGGGGCTTTTAACGGAGGCTGTGTGGTTTATTTAGTCTACCTTGACACACTGCTGTAGCCGAGAGGTGGTAGATGAAGCGAGGTCTCACTCTGCACCAAGTTGACTTTGGCAACTGCAACAAGATAAATCCTAGTTTATATCTCCCGAATTACTGGACAAGGAAAGTCTATTAAAGTAACAATATGTTGAAGATCTAAATACAGAGTAAATAACAATGAACTCTCACAGTCACAGTTGAAAGAGTTATGGTACTCGTAATTACCAGAGATGTCTTTATATGCAGGAGGAGAGTGCATAGATGAGGCTCCAGGCTTTCTTTTGCTGAGTGGATTTGAGGCTGTTTTGTTGAGGGAGTTATCATCAGAGCAATAGACGATCTTTGGTCACGAAAGCCGCAACACAAAACATGGCAGACACCGCCGCTAAACGTGCAGCCGACGGTGTTGAAACTGAATTATCCCAGAAAGGCAAAAGGGCGAAAGCTGACAATGAGAATGGTCGAGGAGAAGAAAGGAAAGACTCTGAATATGAAAACATCCTGTGTGGGTTTAAGACATCCAACGTCTTGAGCGACTCTGCCCGGGAGAAAAACATCTTCATCCATGGAAAAGTAAGGTTGTTGTAAAATTAACGTTAGCTAGCTTTACTGTTAGAAGGTATTGAGCTAACTCGCCATGGCGTGTGGAGCTGAGAGCAATTGATTTTATTGGTAATGGTGTTCATTGCTATATTCATCTTTCAAAGTGGTTGAAGTAGTTTTGTGAAGGAAAGGCGAAACAGTGACTTCCGGTTAGAAGTTTCAAAATAATAGTCTGCGTGATTTAACTTAAATGTAAAATGGACTCAAAGGATGAATATGGCAAGGACATGCTGAGGAACGGACTGCTGTGCGTGTATTTGATTTTTTTTTTTTTTTTTTATAAGCAATCGTCTTATCAGTACATGAAACTGCTGCAAATGTCATCACCAGCTTGCTGATCAGGAGGCTGTGGTCATCCTGGAGAAGACCCCCATCAGAGAGGACACCCTGGCTGAGCTTTTCAGTGGATCCAGACTGAAGCTGGAGATGAGGAATGACATCTACAGCAAATATCGGTTACAGGCTCCCCCCCATCTCAACGGTGTGGTCAGAGAAAAAATAAAATGAAGACATTCCTGCAGCCACTTTGGCCAGTGAGAGGAAAGTGAGGTAGTCCTTGTGTTTCTGTTTTGCAGAGATCAAGACGACAGTGGTGTGTCCGGCCACAGAGAAGCATGTCAAGAAATACCAGCGTCAGGAGAGTTTCCTGGTGGAGGAGACGGAGGGGGACTATCGGTCCATCACTCTGCCCTACATTCAGGAGCAGAGCTTCAGCGTGCAGGTCGGTGTTAGCCAGGCTGCTCGGCATCATAATGCATACTTGTGAGTGTGCAACATTATCTGTGGATTAACTTAACATGGCTTTCACCTCCAGTGGGTTTACAACATCCTGGAGAAGAAGGCAGAGGCTGATCATATAGTGTATGAAGATCCGGACCCGGAGGTCGGCTTTGTCCTCCTCCCGGATCTCAAATGGGACCAGAAACAGGTGAGAGATGACAAATATTGACGCATATAGATATAGAGACAGGAAAGGCATGGTTAGACATGAAATATATGTTAGCAATGTGATGTCAGACATTTATTCTCTCAGGACTACAAGTGATAGGCCCATATATTTATATTTACTGTTTCTGTGTAGTGCCTGAATAACCTGCTGCTACAACACAGGGATTTGTCAATAACTATTTAGGTTTAATGGGGTGACACTAACAGCATTCTTCTTCTATGCTTCATTTGACTGTACCTGCAGATATCTGCACTAAGGTGAACTAGTGCTGCATCCATATATGACTGCTGCTGCACTCTGTAATGCCATGTGGCCATAAGTGATGGCTCCAGATCTGAGCACATTAGCAGTGTTTAAATCTGATAAGAGATCCTGTCCAAAACATTGAGTTTTCTCTTTAAATGCAAATAACGAGATTGAACAGGGTGAGTGAGAGTCATACTTTAAGATCATAAGGCCCCTCGACTTTACGGTTTTGCAACATCTGTCTTCTTTCAGGTGGATGATTTATACCTGATCGCCATAACACATCAGCGAGACATCAGGAGTCTCAGAGATCTGACGTCAGACCATCTACCACTGCTGCAGAACATCTTCCAGAAAGGAAAGGTGAGGTTGCAAGGTTACTTCAGGGGGTCTGCTCGGAGAAGATAAGAGCAGAAAATGGCCTCTTCATCCAGCAGCTGTCATTAATGTAAACCTTGAGTATCATATTCATTATCTTCAACCAACTGTGTCATTGTTACTTTCATTTTCCAGAGCTCGGAGAAGACCTAGCATTTAATAATTAGAGAGAAAAGAGTGAGCCAGGATGAATGACAGGATCTGTTTCATTGTGACACAGGAGGCCATCCTGCAGCGCTACAAGCTTCCAGCCAGTAAGCTGAGAGTCTACCTGCACTACCAGCCGTCATATTTCCACCTCCACATCCACTTCACCAAGCTGGGCTACGAGGCACCAGGCTGCGGCGTGGAGCGGGCCCACCTCCTCGCAGACGTCATCCAGAACCTCCAGTCTGACCCCCAGTACTACAAAACCCGGACCCTGTACTTCCCCCTGAGGGCAGACGACGGGCTGCTTAGCAAGTTCAAGGAGGCAGGGAGGCTGTAATGTGCCTCATGCACTTATCCCCCCCATCAGGACATTCCCATCCAAGCTGTGTCCAACCAAATCCATGTTTTTAACAGTCATTTTCATGTTATTCCTGTTCATTGTTGTTTCATTGAAATGAGAGAAGATAGAAGTGGATGTGACAAGAATCAGGTTTTGATGTATTTTATATGTTTGATGAATGTCCCTGAATGAATTAAAGACGTTTTTTACTCAGCCGGTTCACATTTTGACCTGATTTGCTAGTTTTTCATCAGATCTATACATGAGTTGAAGCAAGACCCGTTTATGTGTAGAGCAGCTTTCAAACACAGAGGTTAATACTCAAAATCACAGTCAATGCTGACAGTAACCCAGCAGCAACACTAGATGGCAGTGTTAATCCTGAAAGGATCCACCTTTTTTTTCTCCTCTGAAACTTTCTTAATGCAAAAACAAACTCCAGTCTTTGGATTCCAGTATTAAGATGGGGTTTCTGTTTGTCCCCCTGAACAGAGAAAGAGCAAATACTACGTTAGATGGGATAGTTTTGCAGGTCATGTAAGTGCAAGACTGTCATTTTCCACCAAACTATATTTAACCTGAGCCAGCTTACATACTTCTGGAGCTGAAGTACCATGTTTAGTTGGATTGATAGCCACAATGCCAGAGGTCACAGCTGCATGCATAAACACTCCAGTAACAGCCTGGAGTCTGAGAAACGCATTGTGATAAAGATACAGATAATAGTTTCTATTTTAATCTGTACATCTTTAGTGTTTCTATCAATTCTTCAGATGTTCAGCCTTCATACATGGTTGGTTTGTTCGTTCATGTCAAATTTCTTGAGGCGGACATCATTTTCTTATCTCATCTGAAGTCAGTTGGGCGGTGCTCCGCTTTGTGCTTAAGGTGCCTTCGCGTGTTCCTCGTAAATATGGAAACTAACTATCAGGACCCCAACCTGTAAAGGAATAAAATTGGAAGCTATTCCTGAATGATCATTATATCCAGGCACCGTGTCAATTCATAAAAAATGTCAAAGGAAGGTCCAGGTTTCCAGCTGCTATAAGATCATTTTGAGGAAACACATATTAAAATTTATAGATTACAAATTAGCTTTATTTTGACTCTCATGACCACACAGGTGTTTTGTTCCAAATATTGTATCATGGGAGTTCTGTGTTTTCTAGGTTTTTGACTGATATTTAAATGTATTTCAAAATGGCAGTTGAATATGTGGATTGTCAAATTTTTGTTCTGTTCAGCTTTTTATTGGTGGCATCTATTATTCTTTTCCTTCACATGTATGTTTATCCTGCAAAGAAAATCCAACAGAAGTAAGCATCATAGCTGAATCTACCAAATGACTTAATTAAATGTTGATTAAGAAATAATTAGATTCCAAACAAAATGACACACGCTGTATATTGTGCTAAGGTCACAGACTCTATTAAATGTTCTGGCTCACAAGGTTATGTTGGGAATGGGGATGTGGTAGTGTGTAAACCTGAACGCATTTATTTCTGGCTTTAATTCATAGTTTACACATTTTTATTAATCATGAACTGTATATGATTTAAGTCTAATTTAAATTAGTGGGCTGTCAAACTCTGCAAACTGCGAGTCTAAAGCTACAATGTTTTCTGTTACAATTGTTTGCGTTGTATTGATGTACAAGTCACGATTTTCCTTCCTTTTCGTATTCCTTGTACATTCCGAGCCGCCCCTGAAGGCAGCACCATAGAGCCGAGGACGCCAGGGCTGGACTGAGACAAATAATCCAATCATTAGTCCTCTAACAGCACTGATGTCTTGGTTTCGAGCTCTGAGGGATGACTTCACCCTGACACCGTTTGAGCTCCAGCAGACACCGTAAGTGTTCAGGAGCTTTATTCTCTTCTGTGAGGGAAACTTCAGCTCGTTGTTATGACTTTATAGGCTGCGGGGGATCATGATGTGTGACTGGTGATCGATACATGCGTTCGATAGGCTGCAGTGTCGCGCTTTGTTTGTGCACAGGTTTAAATTAAGTGTCTTTTCTGCTTGGATCGTGATTTACTGGCCACACTGGGACCATGTAGGTGCCTTGTAGCTGTAGAGTTCTTGGAAGTCCAGTTTCTGAAGGGTTTTATTTAGAGCAGCTCTGATCTTCCAACTGAGAATTGATGTTTGCAATGAAAATGTATATTTATTAACTTGAAGAAGCTGATGAAAAACAAGTCAGCAAGTTTGGTTGTTGCTAGTTAGACAAAAGTTTTCCAGCAAAGTACTGAATTGAACTCACAGACAAACAGGTTTTTTCATGGCATTAATCAGGACCAACAGAGCTGGTTCAGGTCATCTTAGAGGTTACATGCTATGATTCATTCTGTATGAATTTGGGTCATTAAGATCAGGTTGAAATCTGTTACAGAAGTAGGTTTGGGGTGAACTGTCTTAAAGTTGGCTGTTCTAAATAGGAACCTGGTTATGATCTCCAGCTGTTCTCACTGCTTGCATCTGCATTTCCCCATAAACATATACTTACTGTTCAAGCCCAACTGTGTACTAAATCATGCAGACTGCCCCTTTTTCTTCTTTACTTTTTTTTTTTTAAGAACAAAGTTTGAAGCCATATTCAGTCCTTCTTCACCATAATGTAATGCTGTGACATCACACACACACACACACACACACACACACACACACACACACACACACACACACACTCCCCCTCAGTGTGACAGTGTGTGTATGAGCTCAGTGTTTGGTACAGGCGAGTCAAGGACGGTCCAGATTAAACAGTTATCTTTCACTGAGTGGGAACCTCTGTAATCCTGCACACAGACACTGAGCCATTCAGAATAGACTCATGTTGCCCGTCAGTGTGGCAGGATGATGAGAGCCTCTATTGATCTGGCCTCAGCTGATCTGAAGCTCACACTGTAGAGCTATTGCAGTGTGTCTTTGTGCCGCAAATGACACGTGAAAGCCCCCACAGCCCCGATAAATGATGACGCTACACTAGACTTTTGCAGTAAATCGAGTTGGAATTATCACACTGGACGAGGATACATGAGCTTAAGGGCGTCAGCGTAGGTAATCTGACTGAGAAGCTTGATAAATATGCCTCTCTGTGATGTGTGTGTGTGGCCTGTCAACTGTCACAGCCTTCCTGATTACAGAGCTGATCAGGTCATTTGTCACTGGGTCACTGAGCAAACCCTCTGAGGTTTTTCAGATCCGTCCTGTTAGCTGTTCTCGCATGATTAGATGTGTAGCTGTCTCTGGGTCTGACTGAGTGGCCTCTGCCACAAATGGATGAGTTTGTGGTTTGTTTCTTGCGTCGTGTGCAGCCTCAGCCAAAGTTGATTTGTGACTGTGAGTCCTGGACTACTTCCTGCCTTATTAAAGGGCATTCACTAATTTTACACATGAAGGTCGGGGTACCATGTACGACACAACCTGTGAAAAAAGTTGGATTGTGTCTTGTGTTTCTGGACCTTGTCCCATGAAGTGCAATGCTAAATCATGTCTCTTTAATAATGGAGTGACATGTTAAGTGGAGGCATTTGACAATGCCAATTTGGTCATGTCAGGAAAAGCAGATGTCTCTGGTCACATTAGTCCTCTGTTTAACAACATTGCCTCACACTCGACCCGAATAAAAGCACATTATGTCACATTTGTGATGCAGGGAATGTCGATCAGGCCAGTCACTGTACACAGTCAGCACAGGCAGCGCTACAGTTTGCAGCCTGGTGGTGTCATTTTATAAACAAGCTGGAATAATAACTTCTCGATTTTCCAAACACAATGCATCAGTGTTTCTATTGGCCGCCCGAGTACGTCCGCTTTGTTGAAGGTGGGATCTGAGCTGTGAGACCGAAACAGGAGATGTGGGCTTGACTTTTGTCAGCTTCTGTTGAACTGAAGTGAGCGTTCACAGGACTGAGGCACGCAGCGACCGTACCTTTGGTGTGAGGTTGGCTGGTTAATGAGGAAGTTTAACTTTTGATAGTGAGTGTCAGAGATTCTGCCTCACTTAGCACTGAAATTTGGATTTAGCTTTACAAAAGTTTTAATTTGTAACTTTGTATGTGTGTGTGTGTGTGTGTGTGTGTGTGTGTGTGTGGAAGAATTACCGCCAATATTCTGGTTTTTCTGTCACACAGCTCCAGCTGACAGTTTAGGCTGAGGTACCTTGTTTAGTATGGTAACATTTCCAAGCATGTTATTTCCTATTTATTTTATTTACTTCATCTGCAGTCAAAAGTACACAATAGGGAATACTCAGCAGTAGCCTGTTTACTTACAAGACATAATCAGCAGTGTTTTCTACCCAGAGACATCACCCAGAGTGGACTTCATTGGTTAGATCATAGTGGAGGAGGGAGAGAGAACCATTGTGTCCCTCTGCAAAGTTCACAATCTTGAATTTGCGAGGTCAAACTTAGCTCATGAAACAAATTCACACCTGCAGGTAAAGAGGAATGCACACGTGTTCAGTTGGCTGCTGTCAGCCTGTCAAACCATAAAAATTCAGCCCTGATGACAAACTCACTGACCATCCACTGTTGGAGCAATGAGACGCATCATTCGCATGTTGACGCCCTGTAAAAGCTTCAGTTACAGGTTATTAGGTCATACTCATTCAGTTAAACCCTTTGAATCAACTGCTCGTGTCCCTCCTGTTGCTTTAACACACACACACACACACACACACACACACACACACACACACACACA